>JAZGTJ010007059.1:0-23636 GCA_036877575.1 Botia almorhae
TGTGGAATGAATGTATACATTATACAAGTTTCACTTCTTGAATGGAATTAGTGAAATAAATAAACTTTTTGAAGATATTCTAATTATATGACCAGCACCTGTACTTCATCTGTTCTCAGACTACTACTGTAGCCCTGTTCATCTCAGTTCATCTTAGCTGGAAAATGTTCTCTGAGAGTTTTATGCAAAAATAACAATAGACAAAGGAACAAACCACACAACACATTAAAACATATCCTATACATGTTGAAAATAACGTTGTCATTCAAATAAATTTCTCCAATTAAAAAAAATTAAGTAACATTAAAATATGCAACACAATACTGGCAGACTTACCACATTATTGACTATGTTCTCCACATTATCAGCCATTGATGCTGTGATGATGAAAACAGCAGGAGCTCTGGATCTGTCACAATCAAGACATCACAGCAAATATCATACAAACGCACATTTTAAACATTCATTTCAACAAGAAGCAAGTGGAACTAAGGCTGCACGATATTAGAGAAACGCAATATAAGATCATTTGCACATTGCACAATCTACGGTATACGATAAGATAACGTTTTTAATTTGTAAAACCAACTTAAATGACAAAAATATTTTTAAAATCCGAAACTAATTTTACCAAGATAAACGTTTCACGTTCTTTTGAAAAAAAGACGTTTCAACAGCATCGCTCTCTACATTAACCCAATACTGCATATACTTACGTTATGTATACGTATTAAAATCATTCAGTTACCGCAAACAGTTAAGATATGAACACGATATCGTGCAGTTCTATGTAGAACGGAGACTGGACTCAATACTCAACAATATCTGATCAGTTTGTTGAATCCGAGCCAAATCTAAACCAGAAAAAATAAACCGCAGTACAAAGGTCAAAAGATGGTAATGTGACGGTGCTAAGATATATTCATAATAGTACAAAATAATTACAATAGTCCTGTAACGCGGTATTTACACGATACTACAGTATTTAAAATTACCGTGTCCGTATAAACATGGTTTAACGAAGCAAAAACCGCAAACCCTGTTTCCACAGAACTGGTTAAGATATGTTCTTGTCTGTGTTTGGTACATACATTTATCATTTCTTACATTTATCATTTCTAACAATGCAGATTCCAGCTAGTTAGCCCACCTGATAACGCTTGATTGTCTCTTTTATTTCAAGAAAATAAGTTTAAAAAAAAAACAGTCATGTATTCAAACAACAGTTTAAGTAACATTAAGAAAGAAATATCCGTGATTTCATAATAACATAATTTAAAGGTGGACGTAAGACAAACCTTCAGTCTGATGTGTAAACCCCCAATACTGTGAAGACAGACACGATAAGAGCGACACAGATTTGTTGGAAAAGGTCATAAACGTACTTTCCAAAATAAAATGATCGTTCAGAGCATTTAACGACATACCCACCAAAAATAAAATATGGTTGCTACTTTTTGATAATATAGTTAAATAGTGTAAATAAATACAACAGTCAGTGTTCCATACAGAAAGCTGATCTCACCATCCTTAAGTGTGTCTGGGATTACAACAGAAACAACCGAGACAAATGCAGAAGAACTGTGGAACTGTCTCCAAGATGCTTGAAGAAACCACATCCAAAGCTACTGAACTATGAATAGTTTTAAGCACTTGAGTAAAAAATACATTTGTTTTATTTAGCAATTACCGCGTATTAACTAAATTAAATCAATACTTGCTGTGACAAACCTCTGCGTTTAAACCTGCACACAGTTGTTCAAGTAGCTTTAAAGGTAGATTTCTTTAAGCATCTTGCATACAAAAAATTTTAATGTCAATGTTTAGAAATGTAAACTGACTTTTCAACCTGTCATATACAGAAAAAATATATGCATATGTTCCATACAGAAATTTGCCTGTTTATAAGTGACTTTTATTTTGAAAACAGTACCTTACTTTGAGTAGTAGTGTCTCATTTTAAGTGTCTGGTTTTATGCCTCTGGAAACAGTTGGATATAAACATGTGCGGGATTGAGGCTTGGTATATGAATAAGTCTAATGAGGATCAGAGACTCCCTCACAAATTAAACCCCAATCAGCCCGTGTCCCTCCAACAGCTCCAGCAGATCGGAGTTTATCACTGGAAGGTTCGATCAGACTCGACACGCATCATCATGTGACACGACCTGACATAACGACTGCTGTACAGTAAACGTCTGCCTTTCATGCGTATTGAAGTATTTGAACCAGAGTTACAATAGTTTTGTTTTTGTTTAATTGAAGTTTTATACATATTTTGAATTACATTTCATTTTCGTTTTTATGTTTATTCTTTAGCAAAATTAATGTGTTATGTGCTTCTGTAATTTTATTATTTATTTTTAATATTGCTATATAAGTTAAATTTTTATTTCAGTTTCTGTATATTTTCAGTTAATAATTGTAGTGCCTCATCTTAAGCTTAAGGCAAAATTACAATTTTTCATTTAGGTTTTCAAATAATATTTACGCCTATATTTTATTGTATTTCAGTAAACAGCAACGTTTTATTAAACTTTAATAACCGTGAGTTGAATGACTTAAAGAAAGCCAATTATCCAAATTATAACAGAATAGTATTTTTGATTATGGTTACAATAATAAACCATATATACCAGAATTATTATAGTGGATAGGAAAACTTTCAAGCAATTTGAGAATGTGAGTAAGTAATTTGTTTCAAAATCATTGTAAGTTAAATTTAATTTATTGTAGTAATCCCTGACATAAAGTACCTTGTTATAATTACAATAATGTAGTATACCATAGTTTTTACACTGTTGAGGTGGTTATACAGTGGTGTCCTTTGAAGTATCATACAGTACCATTTAATAACCATGATATATGAACATGGTACTCAGTAAATATATTTCATATGTAAAAATCATTGCATGCATTCAGAATGCATTTTTGTAAGTTTGCGATTTTCTTTTTATTGCTCTGCTCTAATTTTCAGTTAAATGCTGATATTTATGATAATGACCCAGAACTCCAGAAGATCCGTGAGGAAAGGGGTTATTCCTATATGGATATCATAACTATTCACCCAGATAAACTTCCTGATTATGAGAACAAAGTAGGTTTATTTATGTTGTATGAAATAAAGTTAATGTCAATATATTGTGCATGCTGATGTTAAATCTGTAATTCCCTCAATGCAGGTGAAAATGTTTTATGAAGAACATCTCCACCTTGATGATGAGATTCGTTACATCCTGGACGGAACATCTTACTTTGATGTGAGGGATAAAGATGATCGATGGATTCGAATTGCTGTATCCAAGGGCGACCTTATCACACTACCAGCAGGAATTTACCACAGATTCACTGTCGATGAAACTGTAAGTTTCTTAAATCTAAAACCTTTTATTGCATATCACAACTAAAGTGGTGTTGGTGTGTTGTGATCTACATTAGCAATAACATCATGCAGAAACATCATGCAGAAACACATCCAGTTTCCAGTTATTATGATGAATAAAATCAAGTCCTGTTGATTTTATCCCCAAGTAGGACATCCTTTAATGATTTTACAAACATGTCATGGTCCTACACCCTTCCACAGAAGATATATATTTACATAAATATATTTAGATCACTTAGTGATTGCTATCAGGATGTGAAGAGACTTTCAACCAGCATAACAAAAAATGTTTTTGGAAAATATTGCATACCCTGCCATTAAGGAATGGTTTAAATATCCCATATACAGTAACCAGCTAAAACGACTTGTTTTTCATATATCTGTTGATGGTATATAGTGAAATGTTTTTCTCTTTGAGTTCTCTTTAGAATTACACCAAGGCAATGCGTCTGTTTGTTGGTGAACCAGTTTGGAAGGCTTATAACCGGCCTGCTGATGACTTTGACATCCGCAAGAGCTATGTGACCTCCCTGAAGTGACCTCCTGAAGTGACTGTATTGGGTACAGTGTTGATAAACCCCTATATTACTCATGTATTTAGGTACATTAACACTGACAGAGATGCTAACGTCTTCATCAGTGATGTCCAGGAGAGTGTAGTGCCTATAATTTCTGTAACCAATTTCTGTGTCATTCACTTCAATCTGATATTGCATCTGTCTCCACTGATGGAGATGCAGGATGTTTTTGAAGGTCGGATGGGGTCCTGTGGAAGCTGGTCATTTTGTAAGTCATTTTGACTTATAATAATGTCTTATAATAATTATAATAATGTCTATTAAAAGATCTTGAAAAACAATTCTGTACTGCTTTCCTTTTTTATTTCAAAATTCTGATATCCCCTAAAATTTGCACACCATTTTTATTGTGTAATGTCAGCATTAAACTTTGTGTATATCAATTGATTTGATTGTGCAGGGATGCAAATCTTTGGTGTGTCATGTTAAATTCAGAAGCTTAAACTCTGCTGCAAAGAGCTCATATGGGTAGTTGAAACATGTTTACAGACTTTATTGGCAGCAGTATTTTGTGTTAAAATATGTAAGTGTATTTTTATATGTAAGTTTTAAAGCATTTTATTTACAATCACCTTTTTGCCATCATGGTGTGACAAATTAATTTTTAGAATTATGGATCATATAATCACTTAATAAATATCTCAATGTGAGGTCATATAAACTGCATGTATATATAGTTATAGAAAAACAATTAGCAAATTGTTGTTAAACACAGTTGTAAACAAAGTGTAGTGTGGTACATCGCAATATTTCAATTCTCCTTTTATAAATCACCCCCTAACAACTGAGACAGGTTTTCAAATGTTTATTAACAAGATTTCCATGTTAAGAAATAAAGAGTACAGATGTAATTAGCTTACAATCTTTAAAAACAACGAATTAAAGCACTTTTAAAGTATCCTAATTCACAAAACATTCATAGGTGTGTATCCCTTTTTCTGTTTTGTGTAGATCATGTATCATTGACTTAACAGTTGACCCCTGGTCCTGCCTGTACATATTACATTTACAAACATTATCTTCTAAATGTAAAACAAAATATTTAGCTACAGCCACAACTTCTACCTCCTGACTTCATTACATAGTCCCTGAATTGTGCTGGATTGTGGTGTCACACTAGCTTCAGGCACTGAATGTTGAAGCTGTCTCCTTCTCGGCAGGCTGCGGCCTCAAGCAGAGCCTGTTTTTTCTGCGTGCTGCGAGAGGACTCCAGCTCATACATGGTTGTGAGGTTAAAAAGCACACTCTCATGCAAGTACAGCGCTGGACCCTTGTGCACCAGGCTCTCCAGCTGTCCCAGGGACTCCTTCAGCCTCCCTAAATAGAGCAGGCACACAGCTGCATTGTTGTTTGCCTGAAAAATAAAAAACACAACACGTCTACAGTTTTATTATTGGTACTTTTATCCTTGATCAACTTGTTACAGGCACGTTTATTACACAGCTATCAACATCAGCCAAGGTTATAAATGAATGGGGTTTCCTTGCAAGATCTTAATAATTAATTACCAATTGCCATTTGACTTTTGTAGCCCCATTTTTCACTACCGGATATGCTAACCCATACCCGAAATGTGACCTCTGCATTTAACCCATCACTAGTGAGGAGTGAACACACGCTGCAAGTCATGAACACACACACCCCCGGAGCAGTGGGCAATCGGGGGTTAGGTGCCTTGCTCAAGGGCACTTCAGCTGCTACCCCCCAGCGCTGATTACAGGCCCGACTCACTAACCAGTAGGCCACAACTGCCCCAACTGTTGTACAGAATCAAAATCTCTGTCTATTCAAAAGCAGTTTAATGTAGCTGGACCTTTGGCTAAATGTCTGGTTTGCATTGCAACTTATTATATAGATATGCATGCTTAGGCAGGAAGAGTTGTCTGATGAACCATGTCGGTCTTTCTAAGAGGCGTCTTTATCTGAGATTAACTGTACAATAATGTGTAAAGGGATGCTATAGAACAAGTCTTTGCATACAGTTTTACAAAAAACACATTTAAATGGGAGAAAATTTGTGGAGACTAAGTGCAGTACATGTGAATCTATAGAATTTACTTGTGATTAAGTTCCTCAAACAAAACTATTATTATTTTTCAAACGTTGATGTCACAGGTTTATAAAATTCAGTGTTTTAAATGAAATGACTAAAAAAGTGTGATTGGTTGCTCCAGACTAACTGGACCAGACTTTATGTTGATTGTCAAAAGTCTGGATATGTGAGACTAGATTTGCGTTTTCTATCTAAGATCTTTGACCACTAGGGTACACCACTAGGCTACATCACCCCAAAATGCCAGACCGGATTGGTTTTAAGGCATACACTGTGCAATTTTACATCCAAATTTGAGCCTTTATAGGAGTCGTACAACTGATTTTGAATTGGGACAAATTTTAGCTTTGACATGAATTGTTTATTGTGTAGTGTAAAAGGGGATATGAGAGGCGATTAACCCCTTTTGACCGGCAATCGGATGAATTTCTGACAGTATTGGTGGCCCCTCTTGAGTGTATTACACAGTTAAGGCAAGGCAGAGTTAGAAACTGATTGCTTTAAGCTCAGTTGCTCCAAAACTAAATTAAAGCATGCTTCTTTGTTAGAAACTGCCACACACTTCCAGGTTTAGGGTGTCACACATTTTGATTTCACACATACAGTGTGAACAGTCAAGTCACAGCGCAATGGTTGTACCATATAGTGTGAACACATCACTAATGAGCTTTTGGCTTTACATCGCATGTGATTTACTCATACAAGACCTGACTAACATCACAGTGTACTGGCTGGCTTAAGCATACTGTCTGGGTTAAGTATTAATAAACCACTTAATTAATACATCAATAATCCATATCACAATTTACGATCTACTGAAACTCTGACACAGTGAGCTTATCTGCTACCACATGCACTTAAGTTTGTGAATCAAAAAATACTAGATACAAGACATTAAATTGTCTGGATCACTAAGAATGTAAACAGAGTCAGCACTTACCACTGGGTTCTTGGGATCAGTTTTCAAGACATTGGAAAAACATGTGTGTGCGTCCGTGTAATTATTTTGACTCAGATAAACAAAGGCCCTAGTGACAACAGAACATTTTCACATTAAAACAGATTAACACAAAACACAGCTGTTAAACCCATAAATAACTATCAACTACTACCATCATTCTGTTAATGTCACGAAGTACCCTAAACCACATTCTACCTGTTCATCAGGACTGAGGTGTCCTCATGAGGTGAGTTTCCCTTTGATTCACAGGCCTTCTCCACCTCCTGAAAATACTTCTCTGCAGTTCTAATGTCCCCGATCTAAAGATATGAATTAACACAGTGTAAATCACAGTGTCTGTGTGGATATAACATGAAGAGACTTTCAACACATTGCATTCTTGTCCAGTTTACAGAAATAAAACCACATGTTGAATTCTGCACTTTATTTACAAACGGTAAAAATAGTCTAAAATCTAAACTTACTGTACCTTCTGTTGCCTTGCAGGCACTGTTATTTCAATCAGGAAATGTACATCTAGTTTTTTTTGGACACGGTTTCTGTACATTATGACCCTTTATGAAGTTCTTAAAGGCAGGTGAATGTTGCAGGTGTTCCTGGTCTCACCTGTAAGAAAATGCGTCCGATTCCACTCAGCAGCTGCACTCGTTGCTCCGGCTCATACTCGATGATGGAGTGATACACGTCCACTGCAAGAACATAGTCCTTCAGACACGAGCACAGAAACAAAAGTGGGACCAGACATGAGCACAGAGAGAGACAAGTGTGAGAACAGACACCAGTACAGAGAGAGATGAGTTTGGAATCAAACACAAGCACAAAGACGAGTAAGAGAACAGACAAGCACAAAGAGAGACAAGTGTGACAAAAGCACAGAGAGATGAGTGTAAGTTTAGACATGAGCACAGGGACGAATGAGAGAACAAGCACAAAGATGAGTGAGAACAGGCACAAGCACAGAGAGATGAGTGAGGGAACAGACATGAGTGTGAATTCAGGGAAATCATGTCACTGTACATTTATATACTTTTTATGAAGACGTACACTCTTAAAAATAAACTTTTTAAAAATGTTTGTTTTAGGGCTATACGGTTCTATAAAGAAGCTTTAAAGGCACAATATGTAAGAAAATGTGGAAGTAGTTGTTGTTTCGCACAGTCATCATGGACCAAAATTATGTTTATAGCCGGTTCTGTCGCCAAGGATAACTCCAAGAAACGTAAACATGAACATGGGTGAATTAAATGATCCAAGGAGAGTTTTGGACAGGAGGAAAAATTATATGAGTATCAATATTGGTTATTCTGTGTTATACATAAATAGTACGTTTTTTTAAATTAAGTGGGTACGTTCAAATGTATTTTTGGTATGTTTGTTTTGAACAGGTAAAACTGTGCTGCATTAGCCAAGCATTTAATTGGATAGCATAACGTGTATAAGTAGTCATTTAGCATTAAACATTACGTTACTTGTGGTTATGTTATGACAATGTTATAAAGTTATTTAACATTATAAAACTTTTTTATTATCTCTTCCATAAACAGTAAGTTAGTCCCGTCGGATTGATTCCCATCAGTAGTGGAGATGACGAACGCTGTCACAGCATCATCGAGCTGCGCCTTTGTTACTGTTTTGACTAAGTGACCTCTACCGGCAAAAATGACACACTGTGCCTTTAAAATCCACAGAACCTTGTTGCACCAAAGGGTCTCTAAAGTGGGAAAAATCAATTGACTATAAAAGGTAAGGAAATTTTATCACTGCTGAGAACCTTTTTTAGCACCTTAGGTTTTCCAAACATTAAATCTGACATTATTTATGCTTCCTTAGTGTTTTAACCTAAAGAGCTTATAATGACCAGATCTCTCAATCTTTCAGTACTGTCAATTTGAAAAAAAAACTGCAACAGTGAAAAAAAACTTCAAAACACTAACAGTTTTTTTGTGTGACAAATCTTAAGTGAATGATAATCTTCCCCTCTGCTGTAGTTCTTAAATCGCATCTGTGTGTGTTCAGAAAAAATAATTACAAAAATAATGCTGACATTCTGTATCAGGCCTGTGCTGTACAGTAAAATGTCAAAGATGTACGGCACCCATTTGAATATTTAGAATGGTATTTGACTAACAACTTCAATGTCAGCCTGTGACTCACACAAAGCTATCATATGGCTTCAAGGACTATACACTGCTTTACAGGTGGGTTTATGTTTTTTCTGTTTTTTTCTTTAAATTGACAGCTGCTACAGCTGCCACAGATGAAGATTTCTGTGGGTTTCTCTTTGTCTGTTGTCTCATCTCTATGTTCCTTCAATCTGTAGCCAACAGATGGCACTCTGTAACATAATAAAACCCACAAAAAACAAGCATTTATTCTCCCTATTGACTCTTCCTATAATTGAAGAGTTAGAATGTAAATCTAAACACATTCTCTATGTATATGTGCATAAACTGGGTTTAATCAATAAGTCAGAAATCAAAAAACTTTATCATAAATGTTTTGCCATCTCAGGGTTTCCAACACCTTTGAGATAACATCCTGAAAGCCTCCGCTTGAAGGAAAATCTTCAACAATTTATGATCCTAGAATGTGTTTAGAGTTTGAAGCTTGGGAATGTACGTGTACTGATATTATTCACGTCAGATATAAATGTATAAGTGAGCATAAGAGGTAGTCATCTTTGAGGAAGGTGTGCGTTTAAAGGAAATGGTGGCAGCTCATCTCTGCTTCAGCTCTCCTGTTTCACCCACGCACCTTCATCATTAGCAGACAGTTTGCCATGGAGTACAACACCCTGCTCAGACGTGACCGCCACAGCTGAATGGAGGCTGAAACGAGGAGAGTGAGAGAGAGTGAGAGAGAGATCAAATGGAATGGACTGCAGCATTTCCATCCTTTCCCTGCTTCCACGGCATCAATTATTTGTCTGCGAGCCGGAATTATAGTGCAGCAGGAAAAGAAACAGTGACAGTCACATATAATTGTGCCCTCTGGCACACTGTAGCCCCCATCAGCGTGCTGCTCTGATATGGTGCATGTACTTGCATTAACGGACTGCAGCTAATGCCTGACAAGCAGTGTGTGACTGCAGCTAATCTGGGGAGAGAGCATATCGGCCAACATGTTATTACCTTGCTTTTTCTCATCTGATCTGGCGTAAATGGAGGATGATGTTGTGATCATATTCCATATTACTTTGCTGTAGACTACCTTCTGAAAATCCAAACTGAAGCAGAACCTCATAAGTGTTGATTGACAGGCATAGACGCTGTACACCACACATTAAACTATACAAATATAATTCAAAATTTAAATTCGTTTGTTCTATAGTTTCTGTTTTAATTCAGAGTTGAAATAAACAACACTCCAAGCCATCTGTATTGTAAAATCATCACAAAATGCATGCAATCTTTTTTTCTGAAAACACAGTGGTACGATGAATCCAGATGTAAAGGCAGATTAGTGAAACCAGTTTGAAACCAGTTTAACATCAGTTACTAATCAGTTACTACCATTTTACATGTTACTAATAAAAGGAAATTAATAAAAGAAAATCATAAATGTTTATATTATAACAACAAATGGATTAACCTCGAGCTGAAGGTGCTTCAACTAAGTACTGAGTAAAGAGTCTGAATACGTATTTTAATGTTATATTTAAGTTTTTTCTTTTTAAGAAACCTAACCTTTTAAGACATTTCTAAAATTCTGTTTTCACTTTGTCATTATGGGGTACTGAGTGTGGACTAATGAGACCAAAAACAAATGTGAAGATTGTAGTATCAGGCTGCAACATGACAAAACTGATTAAAGTGAAGGGCTTCCGAATACTTTCTGAATGCACTGTAAATATACAAAACCATTAATAATACAAGCCTGACCGGAAAACAAGCAGAAATCTATCTCTGTACCTTGTCTGTTTTCCTGTGTAAGGTTGATCATACTCCCATCCTCAGCTAAACCCTCCTGTAGGTTACTCAAGATCTGTGAAAGGATGAGAACATAAGTTTTACAACACTAATTACAGCCACACTAATTTAATTTTAGAACGCCACAGAGAAGGAGCAGCCGTTGGGGTGGAATGTTCAAGCTCGGTCACACTCACCTTCTGACAGACACTTTTGATTCTGTGCAGGCAGTCCAGAGATTCCTGCGGCTTCTGGAGGTGCTGAGGAAGCTCGGCGTGCAAAACACGCATGGAGAACGGCACCATTGAGCCTACAACATTCAATACCACACAGAAACATAATTATACACTTACTAATAACCAAGATATTATAATGTAATGTAGCATCATTCTGTCTTTCATCCTATCAAATCTTCTTCTAATTCTGTTAAAACTACAGTGAAGAAACAGACTCTGTACTGGTATAATGGGACTACAGCTTCAAGCTCAACTTTGATCTGGTGACTCTTTGATTTCAGGCTGGTTTCTGTAATCCAGAGACCTGGACAAGGTCAGACTCAAAATCTGACGTTCTTTAGATGTCACCAGACAGAAACACATGTGCCTCAGAGCAGACTTACCAATTTATCCACCAATCATAATCTTACTCATCAGATAATATAAGCCAAATTAATAAAGATTAACAGCATTAATAATAATGTAAAAATGCTTTTGTGATTATTACTAACTTAATTTAAGGGGTTTTCTTAATTTAAATTGTTTTTATACTGTTTTATCCAAAGCGTCATACCTTTCATTCAGGGTCTATATTTTTTAATATGTGTTCCACAGGAATCAAACCCACAACCTTTGCGTTGTTAACGCAATGCCCTACCAAGGGAACAGGAGCCCCCCAACAATGACATGTGCTAACCATGACAACTGAGAATTCTTTTTCTTTTCCCAAACAGTGTCAAACACTTGCAGAATCATTTCACTACTTTTCTATGACAGTGACACCATGGCAACCATATAACAACACGTAAGCAACCTTAGCTTACTCACATTTTCATCACAAAATGCAAAAACATAGTTCACTGATATACATACGTATACATCTATAAGTACAGTGACCGGTTGCATAAACAACTTAGACTAGTCCTGCAAGTTAGACATCTAATTTTTGTTCTCAAGACTAGTCATAACATTTTTTTAGATTAAAAGGAAACTTGGTTTAATTTGAACTAATTGCTAGTTATTCAGACTAGTTCTTAGGACACAGTCTTAACCTAGCAGCTACTGTACGTTTATGGAGCTGGTATTATCCAACATTATTTAGAAATTACTCCGGAACTTTTACCTTGTCTTCCAGGGTAAATGGTCGGGTAATACTCATAGAAGAGGTTCGGGTAGTCCAGATTTCCAAAAGGCTCAAACTCCAGTTCAGCGTTCTGGAAAAGGTTCAGCTTAACCAGAAGAGCTAGACGTACAAACCACAGCTGCAAAGGGAGAAACAACAACAAAAAAAGACATGTTGTGCATTGTTTTTGAGTTTTTAGGTCTAATTTTGATCACTCTTTATCAGCAGAAAGTGCTGATCTATGTGAGGTTGGCACATGAAAGTGATCAGCTGCTTTAGCACAGCTGATTCTACGGCTGCTGGGACATCCAGCGGCTCCTGTGGACTGAGTGGATGTTAGGCCAATAGCTAAAACACTGACAGCTCAAAACCACTTCAGGACGCATTACTGTGAATAATTAAAGAGTTGAAATTCTCATGTTTAGCTAACATTTGTTCAAAGAGTCACAGCAATAACCCCACTGCGCAGGTCCTGCGAAAGTAACGTTAAAACGATTCCAACGTTATCCCATTCCTTACTGACCTCCTCACAGCCAATGATTATTCGAACAATGTATCACAATCGTTGCTATGTGCATCATGTTGCACACCGACGTGAAATGCATATCTTGACATTCAAAGAATAATCATGTAAATTTGTTTTACATTTGATAAAAAGAGATTACATTAGATCATTTTTAAATAGTAAAATTGCCATTCAGATGTGCTATCTGCAAAGCAGTCAAAGCTTTGCAGATAGAAGTCAAAGCTGGTCGTACCTGTGCTAAAGCTGTGATATGGGTCACACAAAAGAGATTTAAAACCAAAAATGGTTTAAATCAAGCAAAGCATTATCAGATCTGAACTTTGGTGACAATTCAATGCATTTCCATTTAATTTAGTTTAGTACAATTTATAATTATAATACTGTAGAATGACTGTTTGTCTAAACATTATATTTTAAGCAATAAAATAACAGGTATGACGTGAAGCACCTGTTCACCAGCTAGAGGACAACTTTTACCCTTAGCGTATTTGTCACGGACTGTATCTTTTAGCAAAAGAGGGCTTGATGAATGCAATACAAAAACATTTTATGGAAAATTTGCATTTCCAATATTTTTCTTATATAATAATCATTTTATGAAAGCAATAAGGCATTCTACACCAATTTGTTCGTAACAATGCCCTTTAGCTAAATTGGTAACATATAACCTTTTGTACTTTACTGCTTAATTATAAATTTCAATGCATATAGAATTTCATTGGTGCATTTTAACACCCTCAGGGCAACTATAAAATGCGTAACAAGGGTACCAAGAGCTCATTTTACTGTCTGTTACAGAACTACAATGTTGTGCTTACCTGTAAGGAGTCTGTGGTGTGGTTGGTGGGCTGGCCGCTCTTGCCATAGCCCTGGCCGTGAGCTGTCAGCAGTCGGCCCGTCAGGTCCACAGCTGCCCTCCAGTTCTTACTGCTCTGTGGAACATTAGATGAACATGTTCAACAAATATCTCTGCATGAAGGAGACTCCTCACTGGCAATTATGGCATTACAGTTACTGTAAGTGGCTGCTGTACACGTCACTGAAGTTTATTTCAGCCAGACTTCTCAATGATGAGCTTTAAAACAAGCACATGTCAAAATAATCAAATCAAAGGTTACAATCACCCCCCTCAAATATGTGGGTTCTCCACATTGATTCTGATATTTTCACTTCCTTCAAATGTGGAAATAAAGCATTTATGGATCAGAGTTTTTGCAGTGTGACCTTGGTGTGAACAGTCAGGTCACAATTAATGTGATTTTTGCATCAGTACAATACGATTTACTCTTGGTGTAAATAAAAAAATGAACTGGACTAAAGTATTACAAAAAATGCAAACACACATTTGTTTAAAATTCAAATTTATCATTTAAAATAAAAAACAAACAGTGTTACAGTGTCTTTTTAACACATTACATGTACTTAGCATGGTATAAACACTAAACCATGCACAATTACATGCAACTAACTCAAAACTAAACCCTAATCCTAACCCAAACCCTATAGTAAGTACATAGTAAGTTATTAATTAATATTACTCAGAACTTAAATGTGTAATTACAATATATCAAGGACACAAATTGCATTTTTGTTGCCAAGTAGCCCACCCACCATGACATCTCATTGGCTAAAAGTCCTGCTCAGCATAACTGTATCTTAAAACATCAAATATTTTTTGACTGACTGTTCAGTTTCAGTGTGGTAAGACAAATTGCTGTCTTTGGAAACGTCATGTCTTTATTTACGTTATATATGCTGTTTATTAATATTTTCTTTAATGTGACCATTGGTAATGTTCATGAGCTCTTTCATATCTTTAGCGCAGTCTTATTTTAGCATTTCTGTCAGCATTATAACCTCGTCAGTCCCTCAACTTGCTTGCTCCTTCCTTCTGCTCCCCCAAAATCTCTAAATCTTCATTAGAGCGGAAAATTAAGCCGAAAAACCACTGGCAGGGAGAAGCAGCAGCCGCCACTGAGACAAAACATACCAGAAGTCAATGGCAAGGTTCCTTTTTGTTTTAGAGACTCCAGAAATGTTTCCACAAAACAGATCAGGAAGTTTTGTTTGCACTTGTTTAAGGACATGCAAATGAAAGACTTCTGCAAAAATGGTTAAAGGGTTAAAGAGGTGCAGTTCTTCCAAAAAAGATATTTCTGTCATAATTTATTCACAATCACATCACCCAAACTACTTCACAACTACTTCAAACCCATAAGATTTCTTTAGTGCAACAAAGAGTTAAGAAATTTTTTAAGAAATTCATGGTAAGGAAGGCCAGTGAAAGCGAGTAAGGACAGTGGGTGTAGGCATGTGTATTTGGGTTATAGTTCTGAATATTTTTTTTTTACTTTGACCAAAACTTTTTCCCCCAGGTATGTATTTATATTATTTCAAACTGTTGTTCTCACAGTTGTTGGCAGTTACTGGCTAAAGCTGTGATGTTAAAGAATTAAGCAGAAGCATTAAGCTCAATGCACAGAACAATATAAGGGCCCTCTTTCTGTTCCAATCCACCTAACACACAGCAGAAGACAGCAAGACTCACCTAAAACCTACTGCTGCCTTTTTTAAATAATAAATGAACAACATGTTTCAATAAAATGCAGTGTAGTCAAAAACATGACTTGTATTGCGGTAAAAATAAAAATGTCCCAAAATAAAATATTCTGATGAAGTACTGATACTAAAAAAGTTACACTAAAATACCAAGTACGTCTACCTAAAGGAATAGTTCACCAAAAAATTAACCTGAATTACTTTCATTTCCCACTGAACAAAAGACGTTGCTAAAATGCTAGTGACCCAGTTTCAGGCATCTTTAACTTGCTTCATATCAAATAAAATAGCAGCATCAATATTGTTATAATTTTCTTCTCACATGCCATGTATGAAGAAATAAAGTTTTTACTGAAATATGTACAAATAAGATTTTTATTAGAAATCTCCTTGTCCTGAGAACACAGTTCAACTTTTTGGTTAAAGTATTTTCACTATATCCACTGGAGATCACAGGCTCAGATATTTTAAAAACATTTTAAAACTGTTGTGATCAGTGAGAGATTAGAAATCATTTAGGTCTGTCATGACATGACTGTGCATACACTTTTATATGTTGCTGAACTAATCCTTTAACACACTTTTTCCAAGCTCAACGTGATGTGATACAGTGGCCAGCAATAAAAGCCTCAGTGTAAATCAGAGCACTATCATGACAAGCAACTAGATATTTTCGACAGAACTTGGTTTCTGTTGGGTTACCCAGGGTACCTTTGTCTATGGTGAAGTCCCCAAGTCCCACTCCAAATATTGTACATTAAACATCAACAACATCCTGATTAGCCATGATTGTGTTGTGACTTTGATTTCAGTGTGACAATAGACAAATTATATATCGTTAGAAATATGCATTGTGGTTGGTTCATACGGGCAAACTATCACCCAGGCAAAATCAATACTTTGTAAACATCATAAACATTCTACAGATCAAAAGCACATGAGAAGGTCACGAGAAGAACAGAAGAAGACTATGAGAAGACTGTATAAAGACCATAAGAAGAACAGGAGAAGAAATCAGTGAAAAAGACATTAATAGTGTGACTCACTATTAGTTGCTTAAGACCCAGAAAGTTCTGCTCCACTGAACTGGCTGAGAGCACCTGCCTCTTCATTGCCGCCTGGTCACCCAGAAAGCGCTGCATCAGATCCTTTACAGCATCACCCTGTAATTTCTGTAAGTTCAGTTTAGGATACAAAATTAAATAATTCAAGACCCATTGTAATTCAAGACCCATTGTAATTCAAGACCCCACACAAGACAGCACATGGACTGAAAAAGAAAGCATTTTGTTTGAAATTTTGCAACCATTTTATGCTGTCTTTAATGTTTTTGAAAATGTAACTTCGGACTGACCTGCAGGTTATCAAACTTCAGTCCGGGCATGGCCATCTGATCTCTGTCTAGCTGGACAGGACTGACCTGATGCGTAGCCACTGATACCAACACTCTCCTGGTTTCCTCCGAGGGAAGCCAGGCATCATAGCATTTATCTACCTCATTTGTCCTCAGAGCACTTGCGAAGGGATCGTCTTCACCCGAAAACACAGCCTGAAGCTTGGTTATAGATGTTGTGGACCCCACTGAACCTGCCTGAGGTTTTGGAAGGCCGTCCAGAGAATCCGGGCTGAAATATGTGCTGGCTGGTACAGCTTTCTGTGACCCTGAGGCAGGCAAGCTGCTGGGGCCAGACACAGGCTGAGACTCCGAAGGGACATTCGCCTTAGGTGACTCTGCGTTTGGATTACTGATTGATATGAAAGAGTTGGAGGTTGTGAAAGAATCAAAGAAGTCAGAGGCAGGATTGACTGCTCCATTATCTGTGAAGAACTTGCTGAGGCTGGGACTGGGCTGGCAGATCTGTGGAACAAGCTTGTTGGGGGTCTCTGTGTTGCTGATGGTAAAACTTGGAGACTTTACTAGGGTGGGCTGAAAACCATCAGTTATTAGGGCATGTGCTTTGGGCTGCACACCCTGGCTGAAGATGGTACACACTGGAATAGGCTCATCTTTGGGTGTTGCACCTGTATCCCTTTCGAGAGGTGTATTCTGTGCATTAGAAGCCTCAGGGTTGAGAGTGTCAGGGGCCATTTGGGTAACAGTTTCTGTTTTGTCATCTGTTTCAGACTCAGTGTTCTTATCCTCCTCTTTAAGCAAAGAAACAGAAGCTTGTTGAGTCTCAGCGTCATTAACTGAGGAGGGATTGTCAGTGTCTATCACTTCTTCCCCTGCATCTCCATCAGGTTCTTTGGATTCCAGGACCACCTCATCTTTATCCTGCCCCAACAGTGTGTCATTAGGAACAATGTCCTCTTCCTCACTGTTGGGAGAATCTGAAATCATCACACTCTCCATCATCTGGTCATTCAGCTTGTCTATTAAGCTTTCAGAGTTAGCGCCGTCGTCCTGAGGAGAAATGAACTCTTCAGCATCCAGGCTGATAGTCTCCTCTTGGAAAGGCATCTCCTGGGTGATAGACAGGCCTGAAAGATCAGTCAGGGGAAGGCTGGAGGTTTCAAGCCTGTCAGTTTCACCTGCTCCATCTATATCCAGAGTAACAGGCCTCTGAGCTGGACCATCACTGCTGTCCATGACTCCAGCCTCACTGTTACCTGAGATACCACAAAAGAGAGCTCAAATAATCAATACAGAGATAGACAGAGAGATATCACCTGGTCACGTGTTTTAGGCTATCCCCAAATGTGGTTTGAGTGATTGGATCACCAAATGTTTTTAACCCTATTTACACTTGTGTTTGGTGTTGACCACTTACAGAAATAGTTCAACCAAAAATGAAATTGTCCCATAATTTCCTCACCACCTTAATAGGAATTCTGATAATACAAATCAAACATTGGAGTAGACCAATGATAATGGTTTGAAAAAATGTTTTTAATGCAATATTGCAAAATTGAAAATATCTGTGCATTGAAGCAAAAATATCCATTATGATATAAGCAGTAAGATTAATCATGTTTTGTCATTCATATTGATAATTATCCACATGATTTAACTATAGGAAATTGTCAAGCTCCTCTATTTATTAAATTATTAATTATACAAATACAAATACTTCTGATGAATCTTCTGAAAGTCACTGGAGAAATTAAAACACAGAGTTCATCAATAATAAAGACAAGCTGCTGGCCAGGAGTGAACTTCAACACGCCAAAGATGTCCATATAAACACAAAAAATACAAAAACAGCTGCATTTACACTGCAGACCATGTGGATTATTTCATAATAGTCATGCACAACTGAATAAAATATTATAACGTAACTACAGAGCAAAAACAAGGCTCTACCTTCGGTGAAATGAACGTAGAGATGACAGCCGTGTAAACACGCATGCGCACTAACGTCAGCCAGGAAGCCGTACAGTGGCCGAGAGTTATCAAAAATCCGCGTTACGGCAAAGATTCCAAATCTCTCGAACGACACTTACGTTCGCATGCCGCCAAACACGCGTTCACAGAGATCCACTTTACGCCCGCTTACGAGCACTGTTCGCGTAATGCTCGTGTAAGTCTCGCGGAACTGTTGTGCATGTCATTTCTAATTAACAAACAGGAGAATGTTTTTACTCTGAATTAAAAGACAAATAAATAAATGAATTAAAAATGAAAGATGACGCACTGGTTATTTATGGCTTTGAGTTTTAGGTACTGTGGCACTTTTCATATTTGTGCTTTATCCCTGCAGAACTCTGATGCATCTAGGTGGACAGTTAACATTTTTTTAATGTCAGTGATGGCAGATGGTAATGGTTTTAACTCTACCTATCAACCTATCAAATGTCTAACAGCGTACGCCTTACGTAAGTATTGGGTTAGTGAAGAAAATTGCTCTGTTTGCTGTGGACTACAGAAAAATACAGAATATCAAACAGAATTATCTGGCTTTTTGAACACAAATGTAGTTCCATCCCTCTATCTAATGTGAGTATTGGGACAAAACACAGATGTGTTTCTAACTGGTCAGCTGTGTCCTGTTGCATTATTTGTTCAAACATTAAAAGCAGGGAGTGTGTAGTATCAGTTCTGTTCATTGCTTCTCCAGTCAAGATAAAGACAAGTGAGCTGACTCTGACAGAAAAGCAATAAAAATGTCCAAAAATGTGACTCTGTACATTTGCCTTGAATTAATCTTGTAATCATAAAAGATTCCTTGATTCTGCAGCAAACAGCAATTTTTCTTTACCGTCTTATACTGTCGATACTTATGGAGGGCAGTGTATATCAGATGTTCGATTCTTGACTTACCAAAGGAAAGTTCATTTTCAGAGGTTGCTCTTTCATAGCTCAGGAGATTTGATGGAGATCTCAGTTAAGTATTTAAGTATCGTCTTTGTCTTTGATATTTCTTCTAAAATTGCTTATGAGAAATGAAAACAAACAAATTAGACAACTGTTAAAATGCATTAAGTATAGAGCTGTAAAATTAATGTAGATTGTAGCTATAGTAATCATGATTTTGATAATATGATGAGAAATATTTGAGTTCCTATTGAAATCTTCACTAACGTTGACTTCTGATTGCAGACTTAACAAATCTGAGCTCAGATAGCAGTATAGGTCAGTTTTGGGCATTTCGTCCAATTTTTATTTACAAAAAAATGTAAAATGTAGAGACCTTGAGACCTTCCCAAAATGCAGTTTAGACATCTCGCTATTGTTTTTAAACCCAGACATGCTAAATTAAATGTGTTATATCATTAATGCATCAGGGCTGATCTTTTGTGATTTTTAGGCTCGTACTCTTACAGCGCAGACAGCTGAGACAGATGCCATTAGGTTTCTAGTGGGCACACAGTCACTGAAGTTTGATAATCAGGTAAGTATAAATAAACAATAAAGTTGTTTATTGAAATGTTACACTGTAAAGGCAAAAGGCTGTTTTTTTGCAAAGTAGATCTCTAGCAGTAAAGGTCTAGACTGAAAGTATAGTAAAAATTTTTACTTAATCTGTCCTTATATTTGCTGGGTTAACTGGAATAATAGCAGTTGTCTAATTTCTTATTATGTGCTTAATAAGAAATGCATGTGCTTAAGCCCAGCAACATCTCCAAACTCATGCTGAGTTTATTTCTGAGACTTTTGAGAAGAGCAAATAACACCAGGTCTTCAAGTGTGATATGAATGGACAAAAATAATTAATATTAACTGCAGTAGAATTTTTTTAGAGCTTTAACAGGATCAGAAAGTATATATATCAGTAAGTTTTTGTGAGAGTGAACTGATTCATACCTTGCACTGTGTCACTTATACAAAACTAAAGCAACAATTCAGTGTGGACATGCTATTTAAAATATGTAAAATCCACAATTTATCTTCACAATTAGAAATGGAGTAAATCATTTTCTGCACCCCTTTTCTGATGCTAAACCACTAGCTTTAGTTTTAGACACCACTGTCTGATAGCACACAAAACTAAAGATACTTTCACCATCTATAGATCTATACTAAGCTTTAATCAGATTGGCTGACTTTGTTAACTTGGGTAATTGTCTGATTTTTACAGTACACAAGAAATGGCACAGAGGTCAGGTTCTGTACAGTCATTTGCAGAATGCATTGTGGTCTGGTCTGTTATTGTGCTGTGATATATCTCTGATTTCCTCACATTAAATGTGTGATGTCGCTTTATATGTTAGTCAGATGGCCCTGTCTAAGTGGGTGGTTCCTGGCCAGTTTAGGGTTAAAAGGTTTAAAAATGACTTTTAGCCAAGTTCATGACTTAGTGTGTATAATACTGATATGTTAGAGATACTTCACCCCTGACTGTTCCTCACTGTCATCTCAACTTAGGAGCTCCTCATCTTCATAAAGTGAAGGCCAAGTGGCCAGTGTCCCCCATCCTCTGCCTGATCCCTTGACCCCTCTTTTACATAATGACTATGGTAAAACAGGAGGCTCATGTGATGACTCACTCTGCATCTATACAGCAAAAGCTAATAAATAAAGAGCAAGTCTCTCTCAAACACTCATTACTGTACCTTTCAACGCCTTCCAATTATCCTGTCCAGTCATCAGAATTTATTTGTATTGCTTCCCTATAAAATTATAACGTTGCCTTATAATTCTCCTCCACTGCATGCCAGCCCAAGGTTAATGGTATTTTTTTCCACAGGCTGAACTGCAGAGTTGCCCTCATGTATGCATGCACTGTTTCTTATCGTGGGCCATTTTTGGGTATAGCTGATTAATATGTTTGTTTTTTAGGGGTCATGTTATGAGGAATCTAATTCCCCTTCGTTCAGAATGGCCAGATTTGAGATGTCACTAGGTAGCTTCATTTTCATATGACCGTCCCCAGAGCTGGATAACAATACCAACTTTTACATCAAGTTGGGCTCTGCCTATCACTCAGTTGCAGAGAAGCAGGAACAGCCAAAGGGAAACCTGCAAATCTGAAATGGAAACACTCAAATCTGACTTTTTTAATTACATGACTTAAAACAGGGTGGAAAAGGCAAACTATTACTTTTAAATTATTTTAATTTTGAAATAATTTGGGGTAAATAAACTTCAGTAATACCATAATTGCACCTCAGGGAACAAAAAAAAAATCCATGTCTTGACAAAGCCAGTTGCTTCAAAAGCATCAGAATTATCTTCAGGCATATTGCATATTGTCAGTCATTTTCTGTTATGGTCTGTATGTACAAAATATTTCTAATTGTGTAAAAAGTGATTGACTTTTTATGAATGTTTCACATGAAGTTTCACATCCAAAAGAAATGAAAAGTAAAATCTAAAAGGAAGAAATAAGCCTATAACACAAAGTCTATTTTTAGGACATTAGCATCGTTTTACATCATTTTTATGTCAAAAGTATTAAGAATTGTGTATTTGTTTTAGAAGTATGGTAATATATAAGTATCATGACATCATATCCATTATGGTAACCAAAATTTGAGGAAATGGGCTTGAATGTCATAAAGTTTCAAATGAAACTTTCCTAAAAAAGTCCTAACAAAGACTTTGTTTTTCAGTTTTTGCATTCTTTAAATTATTTTGGGGTATAATGTAACCCTCAGTTTATTTTTTTGGGGCTTTCACTCTGGGCACATTTGCTGCAGTCTAATTCTGAGTGTAATTGTTCCCGGCACCCCGTAAAGCACTGGTCTGGTTTCACACACACTCGTTTCTGTTGATCCCGGTGCATTTGCGTTTATCATATGTCATCACCAATGTGCATGTAAAATGCATGAAGAACATAATGTGACTCGCCTTTTATTTTGGTGTTATGCACAGCATGGGCCTAATGGTTAGATAGTCTAACTTGTAGGTTGCAGGTTTGATTCCCACAGCTAGCAGGAAACGACTGAGGTGTCCTTAAACAAGGCACCATTCCTGGGTGCTGCAGTGATAGCAGCCCACTGTTCCGGGTGTGTGTGTGTTCACGACTTGCAGTGTATATTCACTAATTAGTGGATGGGTTAAATGCAGGGGTCACGTTTTCAGTATGGGTTACCATACATTAATAGATACGTTACTTTCACTTCACTACAGAGTGAGTGACAACTGTGTGTATGTATATTACATGCCGTAATCAATTTTTGTGGAAACTTAATGTCGTTATTTACTAAAATGTGCAGGTTACTCTTCTCCCTGAACAAGTGTGAGCCAAGTTGCATTCAAATTCATGCGAATCATGCCACACTTCCAGTGCAACTGAACTCAGACCACCTCCTACAGGTAGTCTTGGGTTTGGTACCCTGTTGCACTACTGGGTCTGCATGACAACTTTCACATTTCCAATTTTTCCCACAAGCCACGCCCTGTTTCTAACCTAACCGGAAGTGTGAATGTATGTCCCCTTAGTGTATGTATAGCATCACTTTTACAGGTTTACTTAGAAGGTCACTTAGAAACCAGGCGTAGCCAGGAGAACCAGTTCTCCTCTGGCAATACTGCTGCATCTCTACAAGCTCGCCAGTGCTTGCACAACTAGACTAAGTGAGCAAAATAAATATAAAAGAAAATAAATGAAAGAAAGTGATGCATTTAATATTATTCTTAATGTTATTGTGGTATTTTGTGTTGTGCGATGGGGACATCGGATGGCCTCCGTTTTTCAGCTCCATCATCTGGAATGGTTATGAACGGGAGGGTGGCACGTGATGATTCTCCCGGCGCTGGCATAAACTCTAGTTACCTTGGGATGAGTATCCCGAGGTAAGGGAGGAAGACAGAGAAAACAACTTAGCGTAGCTGCTGTTCACTGTATTACACGAATGCTTCACTAAAAAAATGTGTTTTTAATCTAGATTTGAACTGGGAGACTGTGTTTGAACCCCGAACAGTGTCGGGAAGGCTATTCCAAA
>JAZGTJ010007060.1:0-23636 GCA_036877575.1 Botia almorhae
GTGTAAACAGGGTGTGACTGCGGCTGCATCTTAAATCCTAGTAAGCCCCCTACCTAGACAGCATGTTTGGCTATGATAAGCTCATTCTGCAGCCTCTGTTTCTCACACACACATTTTTTACTCTCTATTTCTAATGTGGATGAAAAGTCAAAGTCCCTCATTAAAAAGCATCGGAGGTGACTCATTTGTGGCTCATTTGGCCAGGCAATTAACACCTGCACCCTAGCACACATAGCTGAAGATGAAGAAAATAATGAGACAAGGTTTTTTCACTTTATCTTGTGTCTGATTAGATAAAGTGTGAAAAAAGACACACGCTAGGTGGTTCAGTAGCTCCAGACCCCCACTGTGCCGCACCCCTGACACTCACCCACTAGCAGAGCCTCTCGCTCAGACTTCACAGGGCTGGGGGGGCCCTTCTCCGGCAAGCTCTCCTTTTCCTGGCTGCAGGACACCACGGCCGACGCTGAGGCTTCCTATAGTGGGAAATAACAACAAAGAGAAGGTTTTTTTCTTCTCAGCAGCACCTCAGGTCCTCCCCCCTCATTACCCCAACACTCTGACGTGCCGAGAGCTCCTCGCCCAGTTGTGTCAGAGTGATTTATCCTGCGACAAATAAAGTTCTCCAGCGCTCGATTGGTCTGTAATGATGTGTCATGTTCTGAGCGAGGACAGAGCAGGGGAAATGGGACAGGAGAACAGGGTTTATGGTGGTGCAGAGAAGGGAAGATGCAGAGAAAGAACAACAGAGTGGAAGCTGCAGTAAGGAGCCCGGAAACTCTTACAAATGATGTTTTCTGTTTTCAACACAATAGTTATAGGAGATGTTTAACCTTCAGAAAACGCTGACTGTCAACCTCACGAGGTCAAACTACTGTAAAAATGAGCTGATTTATTTTACATTTATTTCTAAGTGAATCTAATTATAAACTACAGTAACATTTTCAATAATGACAATAAATGTCATCTTTTAATCATTAAAATGGGGATTTTTGGCCTGTCTCATCTCTTTCACTGTATTCAACGTAAAATGGTGCCATAAATGTGAGAGTTCAATCAGCATTTATTGTTTTTAAAACACACTGCTTCACAAGCTACCGTAGGTTAATCTTACAGTACATAACAATTAATTTAACACATCTAACAGCCCTCACAATAACACTGTATATGTGCCTCTAATGCTTTACACAGTCATGAGCCGCTGAAGTGTTCTGGATTGTTGTGAAGTGGCCGGAGGTGTGATGAGGGGTGACGGTGTGGATGTGAGGCAGAGACCGAGAGAAGCGTCTTCCACTTACGCTTGCGTGATTTGTGCTTTCATCGCTTCCTCTGTCCTCTCGCTCGGCCGTCTCCAGCTATGGTCAATTAAAAGAATGAGAGAGGTGTCAATGAGAAATATGTCACAGCCTCACACTCGCATGCGCGGGGCAACTCCTGGACGCGGGACAGACCGCGGGCCAGGAGACGCGAGCGCCACCCTGCCGCAGACGGAGCTGAAGGTCAGGTTTGCTAATGGATCTTTTCTAAATGCCAAATAAGCAGCAGAGCACCAAAGCGTTGGCTCTGCTCAATGAAGCACAGTGTAAGCGCAGAGGGAAAGTTAAGTTTCTCTGCTGAGATTACTAACGCAACACGATGCTGACAGAATCTTAGAAGTAGCAATGTTGTTGCCGCTCATAGTTTGAGGGATCTAAACAAGCACTAAACTTAGCGTGTGACTTTTTCTACACTTTGAAACTCAGAAAATAGCTTGTCAAGGAAAGGTGTATGCCGATTAGACTCCTAAGCATGTGCTTCAATCCAAACAGGTGTAACGAAATCCTTACATGCACTGAAATTTCCACTGACGCCATATTAAGGAAACAGAAAACGCATAGACTTCATAGTGTCTTCTTGTGAAACTGGGGGTTTTTCACGGGTAAGCATCATTCACATGACCTCTAGAAAATGTAACAATCTTGTATTATAAAACAGACTGAATCTAAACTCTAAAAGCTGCATTTAAACTGCCCTGAAATAGACACGCGTACATCATTCTATATGCATGTGATTCCTGCATTAAGTTTGTAGTCTGCTTGGCCTGGAATCATAGCAACTTATAGTTACTGTAGCCTTTGGAACTTGGTGGTGGAATTATTTTGTTTATCATAATGCATCAATTTCATTATATATTGAACATTGATTTTGTTTTATCATATTTCTGTTGCCACCATTTGATAAAAGTAATAAGCCACTCGTGTGTTACGATTCAGGTGGTTTACAGCGTTAGTAACTACCGACAGACATTAATGCTGTTGGCTGATATACAACAGTGCACAAAATTCTAGAAAATAGCGTTAAATATTAATGAAGTTAATCACGGCAAGAGACGGAACAATAAACACACACGCACGCGCACACGCACAAGCTGAGGTATGACATACACAACACATTCATCTAAGAGAAAACAATAAACTGTTGTCAGGGGTGATGGGCACAGATCTATAGGAGGAACAGCTGCATTAAAATGGATTTTCATTTCTCTCATTAATGTGTCTGTCTCAGGTGATTCATCAGCACTCACACCCATGTCTTCAGTTCTCCTGCACCCTTTATCAGTGGTGCTGAGATTTACACCACTGCCATGTGCCAGTCAAACCCGACCCGACTGCTGTACCACATCCAAACGCTCCTCCTTCTCTTTCTGCTCGGAATGACGAGCAGTCGACCAACCGTTTTAAAAATGATTAGTCTTGGGGGTGATAAACCCAAACTGAACCTGAAACCATCCGCTCCATACGAGATAAGAAAAGTTCAGATAACAAAATCTGTCTGAACAAGATAACAAGCTATGCAATTTTAGGCATGCTTCGTTTAGCCTTCTTAAATTAGGTTTACCTTTTGCTAGTTAAAAATTAAACTCAATCTGATTGAAATGTCACCTCTGAGTTTCATATATGAATTAACATTGGGAATGGTCCCCTGAGCGACACAGTCTTTCCTGAATAAGAGCTGGTGACAGAGTGAACTGGAGTGAACTGGTGTGTTGGCTGCAGAGGTGTCATTAGTTTTCATTAGTGTCTGTAGCCTTTATAACTCATGCTGTGGTCCAGATGGAATCTGCAGGCTCATATGCAGAACTCGTATGAGGAATTGATTTAAATATGATTGAAATATGCTCAAATCTGTTAAATAGACTTTTATTATGAAATCCTAAAACAGAGCTGGCTCTAAAGTCTACTTCTAATCGAAAATGCAATATCAACCCGAAACTTGTTTTATGTGTTACAAAATGTAAAATAGTTTTATATAAAAAATATAAATAAATAATTGTACATATTAATACATAAGTAATAAATATTTTTAGATTTTTTACTTTACTATATATAAAATCTATTCTCTTTTTTATTATGTATAATTTGTAATGGAAATCTTTTACACCCCATTGTATTCCAGGAATTAAGCGGGGGGGAGGGGGGGTCATGTGGTTTCCGCACGTTCTGCAGCTCAGCCTCAGTGTTGGCTGCTCATCAGCATGCGCCCACACATGTGCTTCATCAAAAATGCATTACCTGCACCTTCCAAACATCACTAAACTGGATCATTGCCATTTTATCTCTGAAACAACGACTGCTATCTCTCTATGCTAATATACGAACTTTCAAATCACTGCTTACTTGTAAACAAAGCGAAGATTTCAAACTGTTTTAGTTCGTTTCAAACGCTCATCTTGAGCTAATGTCGTTTTAATTAGAGTGGAGAGAATCAGATATTTGTGTTCAGATCTGAATCCCCCGAGAGATTTCAGCGGGACAGATTCATTAATACACACTGTCCTCAAACTGACAGCCATTTCATCTCCTCCTGCTCCTCAGACAAAACGCACAGAACCCAGACAGAGTTAAAGAACAAAGACGCAGCAAAACCACAGACGCGAGCCCCAGACAGAGAGGCTGGCGGGCATGTGATGTCTGTGACTCACGGGCAGCGTGTGTGATGTGGGGAACGCTTGAATTCGCTCTTTCAGACTCTGGATCTGACTTTCGAGCTGTTGTTTTTCCTCTGAGTTCTTCTCAAGCTCCATCTCTCTCTGTTTCAGGTCCTCGCGGAGCTTCAGTAGTTGCTAGAGAAACAACACAAAAGAAAACAGACGGCATTAAAAACACATAACGAGAGACAGAACTCAAAAGCCAGGCGTTCCGTGCGCGTAAGATCATCAGTATTTAAACAGAACGCTCACAGAGCTCAATACCTTTGAAGGCAGTTGTTCTGGTTCAAATGCATGGATATCTTTGACTGCCTGTCAAAACTTAGCAAGGTGCCCTACCTAGACAGCATTTTAGGCCATTGTAGGTAAAAATGATGTGTTAAGTACATATGCAGCTCATATGAAAGTACATATGAAAATAATTCTATCTCAGGTGGTCTGATTATCTTTAACATGTTTTTATTTAATTGCTTCTGGCTCATAAAGACATTTTAACAGCCTGCACCTGATACGACAGCTGTTCTCTGACCCCCGGAAGTGCCACCGGAGTCACATTCAGAAACGAGGCAAAATATCTGGACGGCGTGCGTTTCATTCAGAGATGAGCAAAAAGACTTTGTGCCGTAAGGATGTTTGTATCTGTGCCACGGTTCAGGTGAAAGACTGATTAAATCTAGAGCTGGATACACACACACGCTCTGTGCTGCGAGGGGCCAATTTTACACAGTGTGTGTGTGTGTGTGTGTGTGCGCTGAATGAACAGCTGTAAATGAAAATGTATATTCATGTCTCTTCATCATATTGTTTTTCTACACATAAACGCCACAGATGTGACTGATACCTCAAATCATGTGGCATACAGAGAAGAGAGGTTTAGGATAGGAAGGGTCAGAATATCACAGGGTATTTGGAAGGATCTTTTGACTTGGGCCAGTATACTGAATCTCATATGAAACCCTTATGACCCCTGAATAGCCCGTGATAAGACATATCCCTGCAGCAGAATATCATACACACTCTTTTAACTTAAAGCAATGCACAGAGGCAAACTCCTCCATCCTGCATTGGCAAACCCCATACACATCTAGATTCTACTCATTTCTCAATAGGAAATTACCATGTATTATTCATATATAAATGTATATATATGTGTGTGTGCATGTATGTCGCACATATATAAATGATATATTTTATACCTATAACTATATAAAACTGCTACTATTGTGTGTATATATCTATATCGCTTATAAATAAAATATCTCATCTATCTCTCTGTGCAAAATTATGGTTCTCATTACGTCCAAGTAATTATTGAAATTGATGAAACTAATTATGTTACATTTCTTATACTGTGCTACCCAAACACACATTCATTTGTTGAGAAACCTAATTGCAAACATTGCAAAATGAAAATGGTTAAAAAAGCAGATTTGTCATTAATGTTGCGCTCTCGGAAGCCAGGAGCTGTGTGGTGATGTAACCTTTTGTTTGTGTTCATGCTCCTCATGAATAAATGAAGGCGTGTCGGAGTTTAACACGCTCTGAGCGCAGTGGCCACGCATGCCGTTTGGAAGCCCTTCAGCTCTTGGGAAATGACCTGCGCTGCTCACTCCATCTGATAGAATGAGACTTATTAGCAGGTTCATCTGTGAACTCGCTCTTGTTTCCATCTCAAACAAATCGCTCAGTGTACAGCTTATGCGTCCTGTGCAGGCAGCACTGAATCTTCTCATGCTACAGCAGTGTTCAGTACACACACCCTCATTAGGGCTCATTAGCAGCACGTTCACACCTTCAGAGAGACAAACGTCGCTCTTAAATCCAGTCTCCTTCATGGCCTGATAGCCATCACAGAAGGTCACAGTCATGTGTGGATGTGACATCTGTGCGGTTCTAAGATTAGAACATTCTATATGTGGATGGCCTGGACTTACACACATTGTAGATATAGATTCCACTTATAGACAGAAACAGTAAAGAGGGCACAGGAAGAACCAGGAGATGTGGAGGGCAGGTGACATCGGTACATGCAGCCCTTGTTTTACACTGGGATATACTGGGACTAACAAAACGGATCATTCAAAATATTTGCCTTTATTACAATATTTTTTTATTTAAACAGGTAAATGTTTTATTTGATTGCACGTGTTCCTACCAATTTCAATCAACAATATTCTTAAAGCTTAAATTTGTAATACTAACAATGATCTTTAAATAAATCTTATATATGCACATCTGTATTCCACAACGCAGAACGCTTGTGACAAAATGCATATTTTTCTTCTCACTTGACGAAGATCTTAATGCACTGATAACTGAGTGTTATTGCTTCCGGGCACAGCGACTTTCACCCACAACTTGGTGAAGTGAATACTAAATGAATTCACCAAATATTCTGTCACAGTCCTCAGTTGTTTGTTGAGCTGTTGCGCTCATCAGATTTGTGATCATCATATATATTCACAGGGATTTAATCTCACGACATGTGAAAAGGTGAGATACTTATCGCAGGTGCTTTTGGGGTTTTGATTGTTTATGTTTATTTTATAGATTTATTTTTATGTATTTGTTATAATGATCTAATGATAGATCTTTAATGATTTTCAACTTAAAATACCTTTTCAAGAGATTTTAATCATTAAAAATGTTACAAAATACTACTGAACAACTTTGGTAAATTAGCTTCAAAGGTTACATTAAGCTAATGGTGAGTAGTTAATTAAACCAATTAAATTAAACCTGGATCAAAGATTGTTACAGGACAAACTGTAAAGTTTCTTTTCACATTTTTTACTACATTTTTTTACCACATTTTTACCTCACAAACCCCAATTTTTTTCCCTGTTTCTCCCTGTTTAAACACTACAGCTCAAGTGTGTTTACAGCACATGTGCTAACCACTGCACTACAGCTTGTGAGTGTTGAACCAGCAGGCCGACGAGCTTATGCACAATTCAATCCTCTTTATGAGGACTCTGGTTGCATGAACACACGGCAGGTGTAGGAAAACAAATCTAGTTAAAACCCAAACTCAGAGCTCTGGGTCACTCCGAGCGCTCAACAGAAGGATGAAAAACAGAGGCTGGCAGCAGGAGATTGTTCTAGAAATAGTTACAACAGTCCACAAGGGAAGATAAAACCGTTTGATAAAGTGGATGAAAGTGCCCGATGGGTGAGAGACATCAAGACTTCGATTTTCAATGGGTGCCCATATGAACCGACCAAATTTACATTCCACGTTTTACATCTTTTGTGTTAACTATTGTGTGATTGATGACCTGCTGTTAAACTGCTCAAAAAAGCTCTCACGCAAAAACACAACGCTCTATTCGGTGAGTCAGGAAACAGCAGGTGCGTTCGACAGCGAGACAGTAAGCCTACGACTGTTTACAAATCGCACCGTGCTGGTTTCAAACCAACCTTTCGGTTGCCAACCCGGATCTTTAACTACCACGGCACGCCACCGCCCACGAGTGCCCGTCTGTGTTTTCAAACCCTCAGTTGTGTTTTGTGCGGCGCGTGTGCGCGTACCTTCTGCATTCCCTGCAATGCCTGCTGCAGGAAGCTGAGCTGCTGCTGACGGGTGGCGTCCTCCTCGCTGCGCTGGGGCTGCGCTTTCCCCTGCTCCTGTTTCAGCAGCTCCACCTCATTCCTGTAGGCGTCCAGCTGACAGCGCAGACTGTCGTTCTCCTCTTTCAAAGCCTCCACCTGAGCCAGCGGCCCTGAGAGAGGGACGGGCGGGGGGAGATATGAAAAATGACAAACGCATTGGCGGCAGGAAAAGGAAATAAGCAGACAGAGACGCATGATTGAAGAAGGCAGAGGTGAAAAACAATAACAGAAAAGAAAGGAAAGGAAAGAGGTGTAGCGGAGAGGACATTTGCAGGAAGAAAATGAGAAAGAGGCAGGCACATAATAATACAACAGAGTAATAAGACTGTTTTAACCCGCAGGCTGCTTGTGCTCAATCTAGAACCGTTACAGGTATTTTCATCACAGAAATGGTGGTTCTAGACTGGAAAATCCGTTACCCACTAGACTGTAAATTTTGCTTGCTTTCAACCAGAAACCCAAAACATCATCAGGTTGGGATTAGTACGGTTTTCTAAACAGCAACCTGAGCTAGCGATACTCATGCTGAGCTCCAGAACCATCACCAAGTGTGGCGGTGACTGAGTCTAGAACGGGTAAAAGAAAACAGATAAGCAGAAGAATATAGAGTTCCTCAAAAGCTGCTTGTAGAACGGCGCCGATGGACTGAGATAAAAGGGCCCTCAGAGCCGCTGCTGCATTCGTTGTGCTTTCAGAGGCTAATTAGAGAGGATTAAACTGAGACAGTGTATTACTTAATGCTTGACTTAATGTACCAGGGGCATTGTTATCAAATGGCTGTAATTAAAATGGTCGTAAGAGGGTTCTTCACACCGAGACGTTCCGTCATTCAGTTGTCTCTTAACGGCCAGATGATCAGAGACGTCACCTCTGCTTCATGTCTAGCGGGAGCAGATAACGGGATTATTCCCAGAACCGTGTCCGTCTCGGATTGGGCCGGGAGAGAGAGGCACAGGCGAGTGTCTGCTCGGACATCTGATAAAGGATCTTAATGTGGTGCTGAAGGAGAGACGATGGCCGTCTGAGTGACGTGGGCAGAAGATAAGAGGAATCAGCCATGAGCAGCACTGAAAGTTTGTAGTCTGCTAGAAAACATTTTATCACCACCTGCCTCACTTCAGGGGAATATTAGTTCTGCTCAAAGAGCTAGTGAGCTGCCTAGCTGGACAGCATTTTAAGGGAACATATTTTAAAAGCAAGGCAGGCAGCAGTATTTTACTCCCTCCTGAAAGAACTGATTTCAGCCAAATTCAAAAGCATTGCTTGTATCCCACATGCAGAAGACAACAGCAGAAAGCAAAAGCTTAGTTACTACAATCTTAGTAAAAAAAAAAATAGCAAAGATGTTAAATGAGTGGAGAGACTATAGATACACTTATATTTTATTCAACGTCAAAAACCATCAATAAGTATTCAGGCCAATTTAAAATTAAATAATTTTATGTAATTATATAAAACAATTATAATAATACTATTCCTAAAATTTGTGGGCTCTTTATGTTTTTGGGTATTGGAGTATTGCACAGTTAACAGACATGCACCACCCCAAAATCTGTTATTTAAGAAATCTGGTAGGACAGCTGGTCTTCCAGCCTAAACATCTAAGACCAGCTTGACCCACTAAAAAAGTGGCCAAATCCTCTCTTAAATGGCCAAAACCCTTCAAGTCTGCTAAACCAAACCAGCTAAAACAAGGTTGGAAAACTAGCTAAAACCAGCTAACCAGCTTAAGCTGTTTTTAGCAGTTTTTTCAGCAGAGACCTTAAAACAAACAAACAAAGAAAACTATGTAGGAAATAGACATCAATTTAGAGCTCTGATGCACTAGATTTTGACTACACTAGCCCTTTCACTCATTAGAGAACAGAATGGAGATGGAGAGAGAGAGAGAGAGAGAGAGAGAGCGCGTAGGCTATTTGTATTGATCAGCTCATCTCATCATGACGCTGCTCTGAGAGACTGTCCGGTTCACCTTCCACAACATGGCAGGCATCTCTATCGACCTGTGCTGCCCAGAGCTGCTGAGAGCAAAGACAGCTCCTCACTGCACTGTATCTGCTGTCAGAGGGCACTTATCTATTATCATTGATTAACTCCAGGAGGGACTAAAGCACACAGAGGTGGATGGAGATGTTCCTACCCCACACCTGCAGGTATCTGAGTGCCTTCAGCTATGAGAACAATTCATATGTGACTGAGAGGATACCACAAGCCACACCCCCTCTTTCCAGAGTCTGCTCATCTTCCACTCAGGAGTGAAATATTTGTTTCATAAACAAGGAGGGTGTTGAATTAACTCCTTCATTACCCGAGTGAATCTTCGACCCTTTCCATCTCCTGACGTCCTCTCCATGACACCTGACAGTGATGGTTATCGTTGTTTTCTAATAACTAAGGTCGCACGTGAGGAAACAAGCGAATCAAACATGGTAAATGTGTGAATACATTTGCATACATTTGCATGCTAATGAGGGCGCGTCATGTACGACAATCTCCAATGTTCTGTTCATATCTGATGAGTCGAGAGCCACACACGAGGGGCCGGTAGGGGCCTCGTTTTAACTTTACTGTGAAGACAGTATGCGAGTGATCACGGATATACACGGACAAACCACAGCGATCGTTTGACAATATCCCATGATGCTCTCTGCTGAGCGGTCACGGTCCAGGTTCTAATGGCACCTTTGTGACAAGCTAAACCCGAAATAAACTGGAAGAGCAGCTGGCAGATTCTGTACCGCCACATTCTGGAAACCACAGGGGATTATAAGAACAGTAATACAGAAATGACACGTTTCCCCCGTGATGGAATCCACTGCTGACACTGATTTGATTTCATTTGCTCAGGGTGCAATCGCTCCCTGACGTGCACGGCTGCAATCAGAAGTAGATGTTGGGTTTATACACACGGGTCTAGTGTGTGACACCTTGATCAGGTAGAAGATCAATGTAGTGTTGAATTTGCCTTCTGACAATGACTGATCAGAGACATTATCTGGGGAGAAGATGGATCACTTGTGCATATTTGAACGAAAGAAACACTTTAGTCCCACCTTACAGTTAAAAACAGCCAATTAGATATACAATTTACAATTTAGATATACTAAAGGCATTGTAATGTCCAAATATGTATGGTGGTGGAAGGAATAGAGGTTCCACATTATAATTTACAAAGCAAATTGTTTGTTTACTTATTTACTTTCTCTAGAACATTTGTGTTCATTAGCCGAATCAGGAACTGACTGGAAATATCTGCTAGGAGGATTACTAACATGACCACTGAGTGACCTGACTTGCTTTATAGAGACTTTGGCTTTGTCACTTAATGTCCAGTGTCCTGTCCAATCTGAATGCTCACAGGATTCATGTGTGTTTTGGGCTTCTGTAACTGAGTAACTTTCACTGGGCTGAAGTGAAAATGTCTACATATTGGACAATTTATGTCTAATCTGTTTTCTCCTAATGCCAAAAAACGAGGTTTGACCAAAGTGAGGTCTGAGGTCTGAGGGAAATTCTATGAGCCTCATTAATTCCTGGGGGAATGTTTATTGAAAGAAAAGTCAGTCTGAAGCAGACATATGGTGACATAGGTCATTAAGCAGTCAGAGTCATTCTGGAAGGTGAGCTTCTCTCTTCATTTATACAGCAGAATTAGCTGGTTATTGCTTCTTTCTGCAAATTTCACAGCACAATGTGATCCAAGTAAAGACAGAGTTCCTCATAAAATTGACAAATCACTACTGGATTCAATCTGTATGCAGAGAGCAGAACAATCTCTTTATGAGAAAGAGGAAGTACAGCTTGTACAGTTTTAGCAAAGATTCCCATCCATCTGACACTTCTGGCTTCACACACTTACTGCTGATCTGGAACGCTGTATACCTGAGTCATCCGAGTCTTTGCTTTCTGGAGCGTCTTCCATGTCGTCGTCCGACATCTCCATCTCCTCCTCTCTCCGAATTCCCATCAGCTCTTCGTTATGGATGTTTCTGATCTCCTGTGAATGAAGAGAACAAGAGACACTGCATGATTTATCTCACACTTGGACGGACACATAAAACGCATGGTCCAAAAACATAGTGAAGTCCATCAAATTGTAAATAATGGAGTCGAGTGCTAGAAGAGCGCATGTCCTCTGGGCTGTACGGGCGCAGAGACACCTGATGCTGCTTGATCACGCCACAGCTTATAATCAGTGGACAAACACTGCACAGAGGCTTCTGAATGTGTTATAATATGTGATCTGCAGGGCTGAGCAGGGGCAGATGAAGCAGATGTCTGGGCACGAGCGCTGCCCTGTTGGTGGTCCTGATGGGGGATCTCTCCGGCTAATGAGGCATGCGCACAGCAGAAAGACGCGGCTGTGCAAAGACACAACATGACCGCCACAGGGAGACAGACCGACTCTCTGACAACAAACAAAAAGCCCAGCGTAAACATTACCATCTGTCACTCGCAACACTGCGTCATCCCAGAGAATTAAAGAGGTCGAACAGGTACCCAGCTAACAGGAAATGTTCTCAGAACATTGGCTAACATTCTCTCAAAGTTCTCCCCAAGTTATCAAACAATGCTCTTGCCATAATGTTAGTTATAATGTTAGTCAAATGTTTTTTTAACATCATTTATATAAAAAATGTTATTTTCAAGTAATTAGTGAAATGTTTTAAAAAAGTTACAGCATAAAAATGTCCTTTTAACCAAGCAATAATGTTAATGCAACATCTAAAAACTGGAAATGTTAATGCAACATCTAAAATACTCATAATAACATTTTAATAAAAACGTTAGGGAAACATTCTACATTGTTAGGGAAACAACGCAGAAGCAAACAGGCCCATCTGCCTGATGAGGAGAGAGATGATATGGGCTACCACAAAAAAGGCAACTAGCTTTGTTTGAAGTCAGCTAGCTTTATACTTCTCCTCGTCTTTAACATAGGAAGTCTCGCTGCCCGCAGTGTAAATGGACTGTGATTGAATTCAGGTCGTCTAGGCAACTGCGAATAGCTACCTGGTGTACTGTTCTGGAATAATAATCAGCCTAACCTGCTATACTGACTGGGTATTTCTGTCAAAACCAACACTTACCAAAGCTTTGTTTACTCAAGAAATGGCTGGGCAAACTTGCAGTAGAGTTCAAGGAAATGAAGATGAAAATACTCTAAGTCTGAGCGCCGCTCTGGGTCAACTGCTCAACCGAAACCAGCACCTTACCGTCAGATTTATGAGAAGCACAGAGAAGGTCCAAACAGCTCCGAGGGAGAGTGAGGCAGAGTAAAACAGATTTTAAATCTTGTGTAACCTGCTACCTATCACTTACTGTCACCTTGTACAGATCTTTCACTCAGTAACTAACCTCATACTGATCTGACGCAACCTGGACTCACATTGCTAAACGCTGAGACTCGGCTAATGGGCTCCTTTAGCACCAAAGTGTTTAAAACGTAAGATTTGAAGATCTGTTTGAAAGCGGTGCACCTCCCAGAGGAGCTGCATTGTCAAACATTTCGACAGTTTTGAGGTGGGTTCCTCTCAATACATAATGTAAAAGGTGAGAGAGGCCTGCTAACTCGCTCCTCTTCTCAAATGAGGTTTCATACCTCTGTGACAGCATCGAGACTTCCTGTCACAGCCACGGTGAAGCTGCAAGCACCATTCCAAGCTGCGAGCCAGAGGAAGTCTCACATCTGAGGCTATATGTATTCAGCTTTAGTCAGGCAGTTAGAATAAAGAGCTGGAGGGGAAAATTGGGGGACGGAACCTAGGAAGTAAAAAACTGCGTCAGCTTTTTGAACTGATTAAGTCTTGTTAGGCTTGTTCTGGCATACTTATTCCTGCCATCAGAAGGGAGAAATAAGGGAGGGAAATTGAGAGAAACTCAATAATAGGGAGCGCTCAATAAAGACGCAATTACCGCGCCATTAATAAGATCCTTTCACAGCTGAGGAACAGAGTAAGTGCTCATGGAACTCTATACGGAACGGATTCATTTGGAGACCAATATAAAAAAATGACATACATCCATTCAAATAAGGCAGCCAATCATGGTCTTCGTAAAACAGCGAAGGAATTATGGAGTTTATAAAAGGTAACAAAACACTGACAGGCCCTAATAGCAAATTGTCTTAATGTGCTTCACAATGGCCTGGAAGTGGATGAGCGTGAGAACCATTACTGACTGAATGAAACGTTCTTGTCCACGGCTGATGACTCAGAAATTCTGCTTGTCGGGTCAAAGGAGAAAGAAACAGGACTATAGATCAGAAATGAATGAAATCAAATGAATTACAAATTCTGAGAAAAGAAATGATAAAGATATTATTTAGGATATGGAGCAACTCATATATTAAGCACCTACCTTCAAGAATGACGAGTCTCTTTTGGCATTTACCTGCATCTAACTGTTCCAATGACTTAAAGTTAACATGACACATTCACCTCCGTTTTCCTTTCATAACGTGATTTCAATGCATGAAAGAAATCATTGAACCGAAATACAGTACAGTATTGATGATGATCATCATAAATCAACCGAATCATTCCAAACTGTAAATCAGAATCAGACCTGAATGAGGTGTGCAGATGATTCTGGGTTACTATTAACCAATAGCAAACACGGCCTGCATGACATCAGACGAGATGGCGCTTCATGGGCGTTCAGTGAACGGCACACACCTAGATAGTGTTTTATAGCAGTAATCAAGGTACTGTACTACGTTCATGTTGATTTTAAAGCTATGAGAACAACTTTGAGAACCATGAAACCGGTTCTCTGTTTGTTACATAATCACCTGCAAAGTTCTCAAGCATTTTGGAATCAAGATTTCAAGATCAAGGTTTCATTAGATTAAAAATATCAGCTCTCTGATCCGTGTGAAATGTTTTAATATTGCTAGCGCAGAAAATCAAAGTGCTAATTACACAGCAGACTGGCTTTCTGTGCGCTCATAATCAGAGAGATTTCTGGAAACTTACCCAATGACCACAGAAAACAGGGCAAAGAGAACAAAAATCACCTCAACAGCATAAATGCAGAATATCATTAATTCATTAGTTTACAGTTTCTGTCTCATTCTTCTTCAGACAGTGAAGAAAATAGTTTTTCCTGCATTCAGCTTTGGTGGTAACAGAGTGGAAAAACGGTCAAATATATCGACACGTCTGCGTTCTATAATTTCCTGCAGGAGAGATTTACTGTTACCTGCCAGTTGTGTGTGAACCGCTGAAAACTCAGGCAGACTCAGGTCAGACTGAACTACCAGAGAGAGCCGAGCATTCACCTGCTTGTAATTAACATTCACCATACATAACAATCTACTTTGACTTCATAACAATCAGGATACACGGAAAAACTTGCAGGGAACAGAAAATGGACACAAATATTTTACACCAATAAACTGCATAACTTCTGAAGATATGAAGCACGAGCATTTTGACGGTAAGAAATGAAAACACCAACCTCTGCTTGCTTTCGCCACATGTCCAGGTTCTTGCGCTGGGCTTTGGAGAAATGGTCCCATGCCTTTTGTTTGGAAGAAGCGTGGAATACAGACACAATCTGCTCAACTGTGGCAGGGGATGCAGGGGCCAGTTTGGGCGTCCAAAGAAAGAAAGAGAGAGAGGGGCGATTGGGAAGGTGCAGAGGAGTGAAAACATTTGTGTCAGGTTGGAAGGAAGTGATGTTCTTTCCCCCACCCCCCTCTATACAGCACAAACAATGAGCTGGGGTGACCTGTGTACTGTAGCTACAGGGATGAGACCTGAATGAGATTTGAATGAGATCTTTTGTTGAACAATCACTGAAAACCTCTTGGGAAGATCAAACAGCAGCAAAGTTAAACGAGTTTTTCCTGAGACCAACTTGTCCATGTTATATTCCTCACCTCTTACCTTCACGCTGACCCGAGGGTCAAAGGATCCCCCTGATTCTGAAACTGCACGTGGTGTGGAAGTCTAATGAGATGAGTGTTTCATCTGCGACAGGCAGAGCTCATTACTTCAGTGTGTATGGATTGGAGAGGATGTCTCTCTTATGTAAACTCATTAGAGCAAACCATCCAGAAACGGTTCTGAATAAAGTGAAGAGGCAGTCAATCAACTATTTTGGGGGGGTCTGAGTGCTTGGGATGCTTGAGGTACCTGGCAGTAATTTCCTTTTAGATCGTAAGACAGGAGGAAGACATGAAACTAGAGGGAAACAGCTGCTGAGAATCAGGGCTGGTAATGGAATATGGGGCTCTGACATAAACTCTGTTCCAAATGCGAGTCAGCTGCCAGCCTAGACAGCGTTTTAAGGCATCATATGTGCGCTCCTGACACGAAGGCTGTTCTGCAAGGTAGACAGCATAATTATGCTGCCTTCTTACGGCCAAACCTAAGGCCTTATTGTGTATACCCTCTAGGCACAAGGCAATCCCACAATGCACTGCAACGAGCACAGTGAAAAATACATCCAGGCTGGCATATGACTTACGGGAAATGCTGATTATAAATATAGTTTTATTTCATTCAGTGTGAAGGTATCTGTAAAAACAGCTAGTTTTAACATTAGCATTGAATGCATTAGCCAACATAAACCTGTATGAATCAACTGGAGAGGGAATGTGTGCATTAAACAGCAGCAACAGCGCTTTAGTGTCTTCCAGACTCATTACAATCACTCTAAAGCACACAGTCTTTGTGTAGCAGCATGTTTTATTGAAATCTGCCCCATCTGTTAACTAGCTGCTCTTAACCAGATTCTTTGAGAGAATCACATTTCAAAGAGTTACTGTGTAACCATAAATCCCACACCAACATCTGTGTATTAACATCAGAAAATAACATCAACATATCCATCAGCTGAAGTGATGTAACAGTGGGACGGAGAGACCAAAACATATGGTGCCAACAGCCCGATGGATGTATGACATCATTACTGATGCTACAATGAGGGACGAGGGCAGATCAACTAAAAGATTCCCATTTCACACTTCCTCCGCCTCTTCCCCCCTCAGAGTGGGAAAATAAACCCTGGGGGGGGGGAGGGGGGCAGGAAGGCTGCTAAACATCTGTCTGTGGCTTGAGAGAGAGAGAGAGAGAGAGAGAGGCTGGATCAATAGTGACTTCAACGTCCTTTAATTTGATGGAGGAGATCGATGGTAAAGCCAAGAGGGAGAGCGTGTGCCTGGCTGTGCACACATGAATCTGAGAGTGTGTTGATGTGTATATGTGTCCGGGGGTGTAGAAGCACATTGAGTTACACTGTCATGGCGCACAAGTCAACAGAACTGTATCAGTGGTGTGAAATGACACAGTTTTGCATGTTCACTATTTGATACACACACTGAAACACCAATAATGTGCAACAATTGTTTAGTAATTGTAAAAAAAAAAAATCTAAATTTGGCGTTTCAAGAGAATCTTGCTAAGCAAGTTAGTTAAAGCTAGTTAAACTGTCTAGATGTTTATAGCTAGCTAGCTGAATAATAGCACAGAAGAACACTGAAGAACACTCTCTCGCTCCCTCGATTGGTGAACCATTCACATTTGTAGTTTTTGTCTTTTCTCTGAATTTAAATCACCTCTAATTTCGTGACAAATATCGTTGTAAAAAAATTGAATTCCTTTTCCTATAACGAATACTTTTTGTTTAGTAGTCAATTAAAACAAACATAAAGACAGGTTGTTGACAAGACTTACTGGCACATTTTCAGCATCATTACAAAGCACTCATTAGACAGGACAAATAAAGATTTGGTTTGTGACAGCACCTGCCTGTCGGTTCTGTCAGAATCCAGATCTTAAGCTAAAATACCCAGAATTCCACATGCCACCTGCCACCAGGGCAACCTGCTGCTCTACCTCCTGTGGGGCTGCCACCCCAGCAAGCTTTGAGCTGGATACTGTATTTCACCGTGTGTTCTGTCTGCGTTCAGATAAGACAGATGCTGTACTGTCACAGCACTTTCTCTCCTCCCGGTGAGCGACGGCTACGCCACACACATGCGTGTGTCATCACCACAATCCTGACATTACTATACTGCCAGATATTTATTGGCTTTCCTGACAGAATTCAACCAAATGCTTCTGTCTGCTGCTTGAAGATAAAAGGATGGACGGTGCTAAATACCCGAGGAAGCTACCAGAAGGTCATTCTAAAGCGACGTGACCTTTCTGATGAAACATCTGTGAAAACGACGAGGTACTTTTGCCGATGTAAGATAATTTTGACAGACAGCCCAACCAGGCCTGGTAAAAAAATCTGTATCGTTACATTTTTGTTCAAGCACACGTTCTAAACCCTGTTAAAATAACCTGACAGGCTTCGGAAGAAACAAATAGGACAGACACATTCTGTCAGTCGAAGCCTGTATCTCAGGGAAAGTGATGTTTTGTCTCTTGAAAACAATAAAACAGCCGTGAATTTAACCTGCCACTAGAGACGAGATGTTTTGGTAAATATGCATGTGTCTGTTGTCGGCTGCCCTTGAGGGTTTTCCATCTCTGCTGAACATCAGGGTGAGCGCAGCTAAAGGCTTGACATGCTGATAGATAGAAATCTATTCTATTATATTCTTTAGCGCTGACAGTGAGGGGAAAACCTGGGGAAGTCCTAAGAGAGTTTGTGAGAGAGAGTTTGAGAGAAAGAGAGAGATAGAGAGAGATAGAGAGAGAGAGAGAGAGAGACTTACCATTTCATTGCATTTAGGTAGCAGTATGACATCACAGACTGATGTTTTGATAGACAAAAACTTGAAAAACAAGCACTATTTCTGCTCCTCAGTCTGACAGAACACTGTCTAAAAGACATCCAGAAATATTAATTAACAGAAGTAATGAGCAGCCAACTCCGCAGATGAGATGTGGAACTCTCACAGAAGTCTGTTTATATAATGTAAAGGCATATCCACCAACAGATAAATAATATAATGCATCATAACCAGTAGCACAACACTACAATTAATTATGTTTTATAAGGCAGTACGAATACCTCCATAATGCATTATACATACAGACTTTGTGTTATTCTGCAATGTCTATATAAATGGAGGGTGTGCACAAACTCGGGCTGTCATATGTGTTGGATTATCTAACCGCACAATCTTATTACAATGTCATTATAACAAGTAGTCGTTAACCTAAACCGTGAAAACTAGTAAAACTGGTTACTGTATGATGTTACTTACGTTTAATCTATGAAGGACCGTCAGCTGTGTTATCCAGAGACACGTAGTGTAACAAAATCACATCATGATGATGGTTTATCTTCTAACATATGTTTACAGTAACAGGTTTGCTGATGAGCAATGATGTAGTGTGAATACTCCACCTGCTTCTGTATTCAGCTGTGGGAGAGAGAGAGAGATCTGCAGGACTTACCTTCAGTCCTCACTGGTCTCCCATCAAAGCGTCACACTTTCAAACTAAGTGATGACAGAGTTTAAAGTATACAAACACTTTCACTGTATAACTGATGACTGTGTGATGAGTCTTTCTGCTATTGATTTGGCACTGGATAGATTTTCTTACTGGCAGTAAAACTCTTGCCATGGCATTCTGAAGTTCAGCTTTCTAAATTAATATTTCAGCGTAACTCTTGTTGTTTTTCAACTTTAGGAAAAACCCGGTACACACACACACACACACACACACACTATTTAACTTTCATCAACAGATGCATTTTTATGATGTTCAAATGTAAAAAGTTTTTTTTGTTTCGAGTTTCACATTTTTGAGAAAAGATTTTCAGCGCTGTGACCTTTCGATACATCAATATTCTTTTTCCATATCTTGTATCCCAGTTGCGTGTCAATGAAATATTAAAGGCTGGAATCTTTATTGAATTTGTTTTTTCTAAGTACACTCCGAATACCCACAAACCCTCCAGGATCTTGAATAAATTGTGTACAGAACATGTGTCTGCTCACGCATAAAGGAAACTATGTGTTTAAATGTGGTGTGTAAGAGTCCATGTGTGTGTGAGAGAGAGACTTAGTGTGTCTGTGTTAGTGTGTAAAAGTGTATAAGAGGGTGAGATAGTGTGTGTGTAAGAGTGTGTGAAAGTGTGAGTGTGTAAGATTGTGAGTGTGTTTGATAGCACAAGAATCTACAGTATAGTGCTCATGTATATGCAGGAGAAGGGCTCTGTCTTAAAAACATAATGAGCTGCCTATCTAGACAGCAGTTTTGGGCTGTCAACTGTCTGTAAAATGTAAATGTGGCACCTATAATTCAATGTAACATTTCAAATAAGTGTGATGGCCAAAAGTGATGTCTAGACAGACAGGTCGGCAGGTTTCAAGACAGAACCGACACCGTCGTACAAGAAACACTCACATTGGACTAGAATCCCAGCAAGGGCGTTCTTGAACTTCTCCTTGGCCTCTTCCATCTCCTTCTCATGGGCGGCCTTCTCGTTCATCAGCCTGCGGATGTGACTGTTGGAGGACTGGATCATGGAATAGAAGTTGTTGGCATTTCTGCGGTTCACCTCCCCTCGTTCCACCCAGGTCAACAGAACGCGCACCGCCTCGGGAAATTTGGAGTCGTCTGATTGGAGAAAAGAGAAACAGTGGGGTAGAAACAGATGGTGGGAAGGGTGCTGAGTACAGTGTTGGAGAGGAACGCGTCTCATCTGGGACCCTCCAGCGTCAAAACTTATTAGCTGAACATGTTTATTGGACCAAAAGAGACTTGGCGCACTAGCAGAGCAGCAGACAGAACAGGACAACAGAAACTAAAAGAACATGTATGCCTGTCCGTATAACATCCAAACCAAGTCAAGTCGAACTCATTCTACTGTGTGCTTTCTTAAAAATGTTGTCACGGCATAAATGAGGTCAAGCATTTGTAAAATAGGTGCTGTCTGAATTCTGAGAATTTCAGGTGTGTGTGTGTGTGTGTGTGTGTGTGTGTGTGTGTGTGTGTGTGCTGGCAGGAGGAGGAACTGACCGCCGCACTGATTGCCACGAACTACAAAGATCTGGCTCGAGTCTTCCGACTGGGAATGAGATGAGAAATGAAAACAACACAAAAAATAAATATATATAAATGAATCAACTGAAAATGATTGTATTGAATGCCACGGGGATTCTCCTCCGACAATATATAATTCTTTTATTGCTGTTGTGTTCGTTTAAAACCACTACATCATAAAGGAAAAGGAAATAAACACAAAGATCGCATCTCTCGGGTTGTGCTGGTGAGCTGTTTGCCACAGTCTTTGGCTTAAACTGCGCAACAGATGAATCCGTGCTGTACACCACAAGGATATTACTGCTTGTACAACACAGATGATTGCTGCTGTACAAGACGTAATCATTATTTTGTTCTTGTTGTTCTAATCCCACTGTTGCATGCGCACACACGCGGTCATCTGCTGATGTCAGGATGAGCTTTCACCGATGAGAACTTTGATTTATTTCTGGAAGACTAATCTACAGAGAATCAGATAATGTACATTAATAATCCACCAGCCCTTTTTTGGACTGAATCAATATGTCATGGATATGAAACAATTCTTCATCAATAAACATTAAGTTCTGAGGCCTGTCTGGATTTGCAAAACAGCACATTAACAGACAATAATAGAAAATTTGTTCAATAGAACACAGCGATTCCACGCATGTATTAATATACAACTGTACAATTAATACAAAAACAGCAAACCAAACCTCAGCTCTGAAAGAAGGTTTTGGAACATTCAGGAACATTCTGAGGCACTCTCTTCAGATGCATTTTATTGTCTGAAGGCAGATGAACTTTACAGACCATATATTTATACTCCTTCCTTGACTTTTGGAATTAAACAGACATTTTTACTACCACTCTCAGAAATAAAAGAAAATCTGCCATCATTTTTCATCCCAAACTGTGTTTTGTTTCTTGTGGAACATAAAAGGTGGAATGTTGGAGACTGACATCAGTCAATCTCAAGCACCATTCACTTTCATTGCATCTTTTTCCATTCAACAGAAGTGAATGGTGACTTGGCTGTCAGTCCCTGTAACATTCTTCCATTAAGCAACTTATTTTGTTCCAAAAGAATGCCACATGGACTGGGATAAAAAGAAACTATAAAAAAAAATGTTTTTTTTGTACTGTTCCTTTAAGGCTTCTATATACTTCGACCTTTTTATTGATTGGCTAACATCTCTGCATGTCGAATTAGTAATGTGTTATCTCTTTAAACATAGTTTAACACTGCTTCATAGACAATGATTTATAAAGGTAGTCATGTGTTAATGTGCATTAAACTCTCATTTGGGAAAAACAAAACCATGTTTTCCATGATATGACTTTTTTAACACACTACACAGAGTTGATAAAGCGAGCCCCAAAGGAACCCAGTCTGAAGGACATTTCAGATATGAAGGTGCTGTTAGGATGTCAATTTCCTCCAGCAAATAGCACAGAAGGTCCACTAAACACTGCCTGTAATATCATCGTTCTCTCTCGTTCTCGAGCGCGAGCAACTATTCCTCTGTGACACTGTGAAGCGAGCTACATCCACCGCCTGTAAACTGACATGCCAAAAAGCGTCATTACACTTGAAGGCAACAGGACTCATCGAGACTCATTTAATCCCAAAAACGTCCACTTACTGCGCTCCCTCTTTCTAGACAAAGGATGAAGATGCAGTCACCAAACAGATGGTTTCTGTTAAACAGCACGAAACATCAAACTCAAAGAGACAAACAGCATTTAAACACATCCAGCCTGTCTGTACCAGCCTCTTCCACAGGCATCCGAGGAATTTGTGTGACAGCGAAAACATCAACAAAAGCAGAGAAACAGGGCGGTAACATGTGCATGTTTCCTACCTTTCAGTTTCTCTCCTAGCTGGCTGCATTCGTGCTCGGAGTAATGAACGATGGGGGGCGGGGAGGGGGGCCGGAGGCGGTCTTCCTCTATCCTGCGACGGTGCCTCTCTTCCCGGGCCAGCATGCGCTGTCTGCATTCCCACTCGTACAGGTCATCTCTGGCCTGAGCGAAATCCACATGCAACCGGCCTGTGTCCTTCTTATCTGTGCTTGATCCCAGCCGGATTCTATAACCTAGAGAAGAGAGGAGACAAGGGTAGGTCCAGGGATGGGGATGGAGAAGAAGGGAAGGGACAGGGAAGGAAAGAAGAAAGAGGAGGAATGGGAATGGAAGAGACAGGTAAAACGAATGGGAAGGGATGGGAATGAAATGGAAGGAAAATAAAAAATGGAATGAGAATGAGAATGGAAGGGATAGTAAATAGGAATGGGAAGGGATGGGAATGAAATAGAAGGGAAAGGTAAAACAAATGGGAAGGGAAAGGTAAAACGAATGGGAAGGGATGGGAATGAAATGGAAGGGAAAGGTAAAACGAATGGGAAGGGATGGGAATGAAATGGAAGGGAAAGGAGAAGGATTTGAAAAGGAAAATAGAGGACAGGAGTGAAAATAAATGGGGAAAAGACATGAAAGAACACACAAAGAACAGGAACTGTGACATTTACCTTTCCAAAGCACAGCGTTATGAGCAAAACAACATATTACCACAAAGCTGATTCATATGTCACATGTGACAAAGTGACACGCACACATTCTATGACACATTCTCTCTGGTATTTACTCATTACTGCTAACCGGTGTTTGTTGGCAGATTGGAGTCAAACAACCTCTTTGTTTATTATGAGTAAAACTCTACGCTAGAATCCAAATGCTGCGCTCAGACGGGCGAACTGAGACACGCAAATCCAACGAAAGCACAGGAAAGCCCTGATGTCTGGGAATCATATGGGCTTGTCATACGGCTGAATTAAAGTGATTGTGGTTTCTATATTGCAGCATAAAGCAGGAAATTGAACAGAAAAGAACCTTGACCAGTGGCCGGGTGGTACCTGAGAGAGACCGGTGCAGTTTTGACCGGTATGATGTGATGCGAACACACGAGTGAGATCTGAAGAGCGTTTTTAAAAACAAATGTATATAACTACAAACGGCCGCATGAACAGAAATGAGGGAAAAGCTTCACTGTTTACTTCCACCTCTCCATTTCTGCTTTATGGCCCCCAGACGGCGCTAAATATTTTATACGGCGT
>JAZGTJ010007061.1:0-23631 GCA_036877575.1 Botia almorhae
CCACCCATTACCCCCAGTAAACAACGCCCCTTTTCAGAAAGTTTTTCAAACCAGAGGTGTGAAAAAGCACCTCTGAAACAGGGGGGTGTTGTGACCCTTTAAGTCTTGATGACAGTGCCCAAGCAGTACGCTTTGACATGTAGATTCATGTTAAATCATTTTCTACAATAAAGACTAATAAAGTGAATATATGGTTACTGGTCTTCAGTGGAAAAAGTTTGTAAACCTTCTGATTACAAGCCTGATTCCCAACCCAGTAGGCCACAACTGCCCCTAATATATAATAAATTTACAGTGATATCAACTGAATTCTGAACTGAGCCTGAACATAACATTAAGCCCTCTAAAGACTGACTGCATTGTGTACATGGTCATAAAAAATCAAGATATCAATTAATTATTAATTCATTGGTTTCACACAAAAGTTTACATAAGACACAAAAAAGGTTAGGCAAGTGGTTAAGTGTAGAAATTCTACTTGTTCTAAATTTTAATATTATGCTCTTGAGTTTCCTGCACAAATAGGGATTGTCATTGCAATAAATTACTTTCTTTCCAAAAACGAAGTTTCAGATTCCTGCTTTAAGTAGCAACTTTGTGAACTGTGGGAAAGCAAAACGGAGTCACTTTAAGATCACCTAATTCTCTTTCTCCCCAACCCACCATAACAACAAATACTAAAGTGATATACATTTATTTATTTACCAGATACTTTTATCCAAAGTAGCTTACAAAGAGAGAAATATTTAACATTTTGCCAAAAGAATCAACAAGCCAAGGCTACAAGGATACATTTACAAGTTGGAATTGCATTCTGATGCTAGAGACAGGATGAACAGTAGAAGGGTTTTTATTTTAAGTTAAGCAGAGCATTAGGATTAGGATGTATTAGGATGGTGGTCAGAATGCTCTCAGATTTCATAAAAAAATATCTTAATTTGTGTTCCGAAGATGAACAAAGGTCTAAAGGATGTGAGGGCAAGTAATTAATGACAGAATGTTCATTTTTCAGTAAACTATCCTTTTTAGGTAAAATACTAGAACTGTATGTCCTAAAGGGAAGTTTTTTTTGTTGTGCTTCAAGTACAAATTCATTACACTCCATTACAAGCATAAAATTACATTCATTAATTAAATTACTGGAAAATGTGCAAAGTAAGAAAGTTTTCACAGAGGCATGACAAGTTTTCTCTGAGGTATGACTAAGTCTGTAAAAGAAATAAAACTATATATATTACTGATAATCAGGAAATGTCAATAAAAGAAAGATTCAGAAAAAAATACCTCTTATAAAAAATTTGCAGTAAAGTGTGTCTTGAGTCTCTAGACTGATTTTAAATGAAGTTTTATTAACAAAGTTCGGGAGGAGCATGGTCATGTAATCCAACCAATCATCGCACAGGGGTGCGTATATGTAGCCGTCCCTCACCTCTGTCACATGACAGTCTTGCAGCATTTGGCCCCACCCACTTGAGGCCATGTCCATAATCTAGCTCTTTTCTGTCCGATGAGGAGACCTTCTTCTCAACCAACGCTTACCCACCCCAATCTCTTAACTCAAAAAGCGATCCCTCTCCACCGGACATCTCCCCCGAGCCTCCTTTATCTCAGGGGCGTAGAACCACCTGCTCCACTCTTCGCATTTCAAGATGCAGAGATCTAGCCTCGCCCCACTGGTGAGACACACTTTCCCTTCCATATACAGGTTCTTTTCCTCCTGCCTCTGTCTCGTCTGCTCGTCTAAACAAGGCCCGCCGAACTCTGGCTGAACACTTCTACCTTTTCTTCCTTCCCTCTCAGGGGCCGTTTCCAGCGTGAGCCTTCCTCCGCAAATGGCTGCAGCCTTAGCCCCCCTCCCTCCTAATAATCCTCTTTAAACTCGTTCTTTCCTGTCTCTCTTCAGATTCCTGTGAATATTTCTCGCCTGGCTCTTTATTTGTCTCTTCACCCTGACAATAGCTTTACCAACTGAAAAATCTTGTGAATTTATCTATTGCTAGTCCAGGTTGGGGTAAAGGCTACAGTTTGTCCGGTCAGAACAATGATGTCTCACTCAAGTAATCCAAATGGGTTTTATTAAGTGTGCATAAATGTGTGGTTCTGAAAATATAAAATACAAACATGAGTATGAATACAAAAAATATATAGAAAACACAATCCAACGTTAATACAGCTTATTTGAAACGACTGTTCAATGAAGATAAATGCATCAGACAATATCACAAACAATGTCTTAAACTACCATGTAGAAATGAGTGTCTATGAACTATGTGTGCGTTAAACTCTACATGAACTGTTCACGTGAGCATCCCTGCTGCGCACGCACTGTTACTGAACAGTGTAAACAACTCTATAGCGCATGTGCGCTATTTGAGATGCGCCCGTGCATCCTTGTATCTCAGGACTAAATATACATAAACTACATGAATAAATGACATGAATAATGCTAAATAGTCACTGTATAGCAGCGTAGTATAATCATACATACATATATAATCAAACAATATGAAATGTAAACACTTGTATAGACGGAATAGCGTGTAGCTTTATAATTGCCGAGAAATGATATAATAACTTGCGTTGTAATGCACGCACACGCACAAACCATAGAACTCCTCCGGTTTGGATTTCTATACTTTATCATGTTCAATGTTATGTCAAGGAACTGATGTATGGGGTCTTGCTTGAGAGCCCTATCACCTTTGAGTAGTAAAAAAAACACGCCAATAAACATTGGCCCAAGAGGAAAGAGCCAATGAGCATTGGGCAAAGGAGTTGCGAGTCATGCCTACCTGGAAGGGGGTATATAAAGCCGGTCGCAGCTCGCTTTCATTCAGATTTTTGCTTCGGAGCAGAGTGTGCGCTACTCGTGTTCATCCGATTATTGCCTTCAGAGTTCTCTGGCGTCCGCTGCAGGTGACACCGCAATCAGCGGTTCTCACTTGCTTTTGGTGGGGTTGCCCTTAGTGATTCTAAAAGAGCATGTTTCCTCTACAAAACAAATTTCCATTCTAATGATCTCTTACGGACGACGTGTGTCTTTTTAAAGACATCTTTCTGTCCATCTTTTTAAAGACGTCTTTCTGCCCATGTGTTCCTGGATGTGTTCACTTCCTGACCCTTTCTTGACCTCTTCTGTTGGCCATGATCACTGCATCACATGCCTGGACGAGAAGCATGCAGATGCGGTGTTCATGGTTGGGTTGTTTTCTCATTATGAGAGCATGCTCATCCCAAAGCTGCGGTCACAGCTCTCTCTCTCCTTGAGAGATCAAGCCTCCTCTGCTGCTACCCATCCTGTTGCACCAGCTAAGCGCTTGAAGGTGGCAGAGGTGGTTATCACTTTGGGAGACCTCAGGGCCACTGGACTGGACTGGACTGGAGCTCTCCGCCCAGTCCAGAGTGCTCATGGCTGGAGGATTGGTTCCTTCGGGCCGCATGGGAACCCCTATCCCGCCCTGGTGCCTTTTTTCTCAGAGGTGCATGAGGAGCTTAGAGCTCCCCCTCCACTCAAACTACCCTGGGGGGGGGGCACTGAGAGATATGAAGATATTCTTCTGGTGAAGTGTGCAATTATGGTGCCCCTGTGCCCACAAAATGCTGCAACCAAGAGGAGTCGCCTGTGTCTCCTGTCCAAGCCTGTAAGCCTATGGCAGCTTGCTACCAAGCTTGCAGTGCCATTGGACAGACGGCATCGCCCTGCTGCCATGGCCATCCTGCAGGTTCATCAGGCCAAGGCACTCAAGCAGCAACACAAGGGTATTTCTGAGCCGGCGTTGATGCAGGAGCTGAGCACGGTGACCGATCTTGCCCTCTGAGTGATGACAGTCACGGCGTGAGCCCTCAGCTGGACGATGTCCACCTTGGTGGTCCAAAAGCACTATCTCTGGCTAAACCTTGTGGAGATGTGGGACACTGTCTTTCTCCCATGTTCAAAGGTGGCCTCTTCGCCAACACTTTCAAGGGCTTTGCCCAGAAGTTCTCTCAGAAGTTCTTAGTCCAGAAGTAGATGGAGGCGGGCACATCCTCCTCAGGCATGATTCCACCTCCATGCCATGGCCTGGCCCCCAGTCTGCTCATTGCCAAGGGCATTCCCCCCTGTGTCTCCGGCTTTGCCACAGACTGAGACTGTTTCTCATCTTCGTCATGGAGCAAGGAAGGTGACACTCGCTACTCGGGTCCCTGATAAGCCCTCCAGCAGGATGGGTAAGCGACCCTGAGAGCCACAGCCTGGAGTGCTGACGGACTGTTCTTTATCAGGATATGGTGTACGCACCGTTACTTCCCCCCGGTGAAGGGCCGGGTGGAGAATCTTTGGTGTTCCACCATCAGGCCGTTGCCTGATGCAGTTCCTCCTATTCCAGGCCCAACTGCATGCTGCCTGACAGTGTGAGATGTGTTGCTTCCTCGCTCCCAAGCTTATCCTTTACTTCAAGGCAGGTGAGGCTGCGTTCACAGGGTTGGTTGCTTCCTCCTGCGCCTCCTGCCTTCCTTTCAGGACTAGTAGCTCAGCCTCCTCTTCGGCTCGAGCCTGGCCCTGGCACTTTTCCGGGCACATCTCTCACCCCCCTGTGCCGCTTACACAGAGTCTGGGGGCCTGGCTAGTGCTTCCCAGCCCATCTCATTGGCTCCTGAGGATGACCAGTCTTGGCTACGCGATTCAGTTCGCCAGGCACCCGCCCAGGTTCAGTAGTGGACAGCGATGCTTCGGTCTTGCAAGCAGACTCGGTCACTATGATGCCGTTCAGAGCCAAGACAGTGGTCCCACTGAAACACTTTCAGAGGCTCCTGGGGCATATGGCATCCATGACCACAGTCACACCGCTCAGTCTGATGCATATGAGACCGCTGCAGCACTGGCTACACGACCGAGTCCCAGGATGGGCATGGCGGCGCGGCACACACCATGTGGTTGTCACAAGGTTCGGACACTGCCTTTCTATGGGCCGGGATGCCCTTAGAACAAGTGTCCAGGCACATTGTTTTGATGACGTGCCTTGATGCCTCCAAGGCAATGGATGCCTCCAAGGCTGGGGTGCTGTGTGCAATGGACAGGCGGATTCAGGCTCCTGGACAGGACCTCGGCAAACCCTGTGCAAGGTCGGGAAGGACGAGGAGCAGGTCTTGCTGGTTGCGCCATACTGGCCCACCTGGAACTGTTTTTTGAAACCTGATGCTCCTCACGATAACCCCTCCCTGGCAGATTCCCCTGAGAGACCCTCTTTCCCAGGGATGGGGCACTATCTGGCACCCATGCCCTGATCTTTGGAACCTCCACGTATGGTTCTTGAATGAGACGTGGAGGACCTGAGTGACCTACCCCTGGGTGTGGTGGACACTATCACTCAGGCAAGGGCTCCTTCCACCAGGCGGGCTTAGGCCTTGAAGTGGAGCCTCTTTGCTGACTGGTGTTCTTCCTGTGGAGAAGACCTCCGCAATTTCCTGATCAGCTCATTGCTTTCCTTACTGCAGGAAGGGTTGGAACGGAGGTTGTCCCCTTTCACCCTGAAGGTGTACATGGCCGCTATCTCGGGCCATCCCCTAGCAGTAAAAGGTAAGTATTTAGGAAAGCTTTAGCTGGCCATTAGGTTCCTACTGGGCGCCCGGAGACTGAACCCCCCGAGGCCGCCCCTCTTGGGACCTTTATGTAGCCCTCTTTGGACTACGGGGAGCCCCTTTGAGCCGCTTGAGTCAGTCGAGCTGAAGCGTCTGTCCCTTCAGACAGCGCTCCTGACCGCGCTTGTCTACATCAAGAGGGTTGGGGACCTGCAGGCATTGTTAGTCAGCGATTCATGCCTAGAGTTCGGGCCTGCCTTAACTTCCCGTTTTCTTAAGACCAAGGCCTGGCTGCGTGCCCAAGGTTCCCATCATGCCTTCAAGGGGCGGTTGGTGAACCTGCAAGTACTGCCTATGGAGGAGGCAGACCCAGTCCTTTGAGTCCCATTTGCACCCTGCACGTTTATATGGACCGTACTCAGAGCTTCAGAAGCTCTGATCAGCTTTTTGTCTGCTCGGAGCTTGACAGAAAGGGAAAAGCCGTCTCCAATAGAGGTGGCCCACAGGGTAGTGGCTGCCATCACTTGGTGTACTTCCAAGGCCTGCTGTGCCCCCTCAACGTGAAGTCTCACTCGACAAGGAGTGTTTCCTCCTGCTGGGTGTTGGCCCACAGCACCCCTCTAACAGACATTAACAGAGCTGTGGGCTGGACGACACCTACCACCTTTGCGAGGTTTTACAATCTCAGGGTAGAGCCCATATCCACCTGTGTGTTGGGGCCGGGAACAATCGTCATGACCTCTCTCAGCGCTAGGTAGGTTACGGAGGCAGGAAAGCTGTCGTACAGAACATGCCTCGCCTGCCCATACTTGCATTTGTAGCCCATAACATGGGTTGGCTTGCGGCGTTTTCCACAGAGACCCCATACATCAGTTTGTTGACGTAACATTGAACGTGATTGACTGAAAAGGAACGACTCAGTTACTCAGTTACGCCTTATTTACCGCTGATTGACCGGGACACATCTTGGCTCCTCAGCACAAACCTAAATGAAAGCAAGTTTCAGCCGGCTTTATATACCCGCTTCTGGGTAGGCGTGACTCGGCCCACAACTTCTTTGCCCAATGCTCATTGGCTGTTTCCTCTCGGGCCAATGTTAATTGATGCATTTTTTCTACTACTTGAAGGTGAAAGGGCTCTCAAGCAAGAACCCATACTTCAGTTCGTTGACGTAACCTAGGAACCTGGCGTTCCCTAGCATTAAGTCTTTTTTTTCTCTTGACGAATACTCTCTGCATTATCACAATTTCGACCAAGCAATAACAATGATCAAAAGCGTCGGCCACAGTGCAAGTTTAGCAAAAGTAGACATAACAGCAGCTTTCAAGTTAATGCCCATCAGCCCAGAGTTATGGCACTTGTTTGGCGTCCTTTGGTGCAATAAATTCTACTTTGCTGTCTGTTTAACCTTCGGCTGCCAAAGCAGCCCCAAAATATTTGACACCCTGTCAGAAGCTATGCTGAATTTATATCCAACAACTATGGCATCCCTTACCTTTTCTATTTGCTCACCTCACGGTGCTCTTCCAGCAGCTCTTCCATCTATTGTCAGTCTTAAAATTGTTCGCTGAACTCGGGATCCCTATTGCTCAGGACAAAACATCAGGTCCAGCTACAACAATTTCAGTATTATTATTACCCTTATATATGACACTGTTCACATGTGACATGATGTTTCAGATACGCATCTCCTTACAGTTCAAAAAGTGTTCGCAGACTTTTTAATTCCAGGCTTCATTCCTAAAGAAGAAAATTGACAGAATCATTCTGGTCACGTCTATTTTCTTAACCCATTTCACTCCAAACACAAACCTTTCCTTTTTCCCATATTTGGTCATCTAAATGCCGCCACGCACATAACTCCCCAGAGTCACCCTTTCATCGCCCATCTCCTTTTCCTCGTATCTTCTGTTCACACGTCGGAAGTCCAAATTCCTCTTTTCTGCCAGTGCAAAAACGTGCAAAAACAAGAAACAAACTTAATCTGAAAGCTTACCAACAATCTCGCTATCGGTCCCCCTTGACATCCAATTGTTTACCAACGCTACGCCCTCATTCAGCTTCGGCAGTTTCTATCAGAGCAACTGGTTTGTATTTCCATGGCCTCACCAGTTTTTCGATCCACCTTAATCCGCAGCATCCTCGGCCCTGTTCGAAGCTCTTTTCCATCGTCATCGCAGCTTTTCTGGGAAATAGAATGGTCTACCAAAAGACATTTTAGTTCATCAAAATGAAACAAGAAACAACCATTTATTGTATTAATAAAGATCGATTTCCTACGTTATTGCCTTTTTTTTCTAGCTGGACGTGTGACATCTCTATGACAACTTACAGGTATCGCACCGGACGCACATTCTATACACACAAGCTCAATGTCATGGCCCACTTCTAATTTAAGAATACAAAATGTGTGAGTGTTTAAACTTAAATTGAATTACATTTAATTGAATAATACATGGCTTTTTTTATCATTGAATAGGCTATTTATTACATTGTTTTCTTGTTATTGTCATTGCGTCTGTTGTCTAAGCATCTGTGTAACAGTTTAAGACCTACCTATTTAAAATAGCTCACGTTGGCTAACCCAACAGTAAGCATTAATGAGCGTTTCTTTTTTATTAAAAAACAAAACAAAAAAATACATATATTTTTTCATATATTAATATTTTTACCAACCCATTTTAATAGTTTCATTTATGGTTTAACAGCTATAAGTTACATGCGTCTTGCGTATATATACCCAAATTATTAAAGTTAGTAGTCACATATATTAAAATATGTGAGTGAGGCTCTGTGGTACAGCCTTTATAAGCAGCATCCAGAGACATAGCTGAACAGTGCCGGCGTGTACACTCCTCGAAAACGGTGTTAGACCTTTAAAGATGTGACGCTGTGCTTTTTGTGCGGTGTGCAACCCCTTTAAACCCCTCTCTATTTATTATAATGCCTGATAATGTTCCAGTTTTTGGAAAATCAAATCGTTGACTCCCTTTTTCCATTTACCAGACAGCCAATTACTATGAACTTACCAGCTGCATTTTCACTGTCACAGCTATCACTTTGTTAAACAGCTCGCATTCTCGAAGCAATGTTCATCTTGGCCTTCTTTGGTTTTCTCCGCCGCTCCAAATTAACCATCACTTAACAGTAACTTCAACCCTAATATCCATCCTACAATTGCAGTCTTACAACAGATCAAGTAAAACAGATCAAGCAAAAGGTCACATTTTTTTTTAACTTACCGACTTCCATTTAATTTAATTCAATTTTATTTATATAGCGCTTTTTTACAATGTTACATTTCTTCAAAGCAGCTTTACATAGAAAAAACAAAGAATAATAATAAAAACACAGACCAAATGTCAGACATGTTAATGGTATTATTGCAAATAATACATTCAACCACATCACTCTCTCTTAAATTACCTGCAGCACAGACGTTCCCTGGTCCATTTTTCAAACAATCCACTTTTCATCGACTCCAATCACCCTGCAACAGGATTTCAAAATCACTTAAAACTAGTTCTCACCCAGTCCGGTGTCCCAGCAGACCAATTTTCTAGCCACTCATTTCACTCATCCTCAGCCACTCAAAAAGGTCTCTAGCATTAAATCCAGGCATTAGGCAGCTGGTCATCTAAAGCCTTTAAAACTTACATCAGAGCCAGCTACTTCCGTATCCGAAAAGCTCATCTCACCTTAATCAGTGAATTACATAATACCAGTCACCTGCGCTCATCACCTTCACCAACTTTCAACCCATTTATCTAAATCATCCTCCTTATTTTTGTCCAATCACACTGTTTTCATTTCGCTCACTGTTTTCGGATGCTGCGAGAGCCCTTACGGTCGAGCTTTGCGCTTATTCCATCTCCCATCTGTTAAGCAGGCGCAGCAGTTTTATTCCCTTGTTTAATTTCTATGCCGCTTTCAGTTTCATTTCAGATTTTCCACATATCGTTTAATACCCTTCGAGACCTGAGTAAAAAAATCAACCAATTTTGTTATTTGTAGAATTCCTTTGTTGCTAGTACTATTGCTTTTGTTTATGTCAACACTACCTGACCGCCGATGGGGCGTACCCGACTGTTGCCGTGAGTTTTCCGAGCCCCCGTCGGACGCTGCGAGTGTGTGGGCCTCTTTCTTCAAAAGCTTTGGTGTCAACATCAGCCTGACGTCTGGTTACCACCTTCAAGCCAACGGACAAACGGAGCGTGTAAATCAAGAGATCACCAGATTCCTACGTTCATATTGTAACCAGCGTCAGGCTGACTGGAGCAGATATCTGATGTGGGCAGAATATGCTCAGAACTCTTTAGTCAAGCCCTCTACAGGTATGATACCCTTCAAGTGTGTCCTGGGTTTTCAGCCCCGGTGTTTCCCTGGTCTGGGGAACCCATGAATCTTCCTGCTTTCATGGATTGGCTTTAGCAGCGTGAGGAAGTCGGGGGGAGAGCTCACACCCACCTATTTTGAGTTGTGAGATGACAGACCCTACAAGCAAACCGACATCGATGACCCGGATATTGCTTTGCACCAGGCCAGTGGGTGTGGCTCTCCACCAAGGATCTATGTCTCCGACTCCCATGCAGGAAGCTCAGTCCATGGTACGTGGGCCCGTTTGAAATTTTCTGTATGATTACTCATGTTTCGGCTCGCTTAGCATTACCTAATACATAATGTATTTCTCCTACCTTTCATGTGTCTTTGCTCAAACCCGCTGGAGCGCCAGCTGGAGGTCCGGAGGGGGGCCTCTGGGAGCAAGCCCCCCTATCTTGGTCGACGGCGAGGAGGCCTATCGAGTGGAGCAACTCGATTCCAGACACCGGTGCGGGAGACTCCAATATCTGGTGGATTGGGAGGGGTACAGCCCAGAGGAGCGCTCTTGGGTCAATGCCAGGGATATCCTAGATCCCACTCTCATGGAGGAATTTCATAGAGCGCATCCCGAGAGGCCGGCCCCTTGTTAAAGAGGAAGTTGCTTTCTTCCTCACGTCAGGAGCCGCTCGCAGGGTGGGGGCTATGGAGGAGGTTCCCGCTTCCCGCAAGTTCTGAATTTTGGTATGGAGATCCCATTGTACTGGGGCAAGCGTTTCTAGGAGCATTTCTGGAATGATGCTTTCTAGTATAGTGAGTTTGGGAAGTTCTTCTAATTGTCGAGAGAGGGCGCTGGCTTTCGTATTCTTGGTACCTAGGTGATAAGTCACAGTGAAATTTAAACGTGTGAAAAATAATGACCATCTAGCCTCTCTTGGATTCAAATGTTTAGCAGATTGGAGATATTCCAAATTTTTATGATCAGTGATCACAGTTAACGGGTGTACTGCCCCCTCCAGCCAATGACGCTATTACTCTAATGCTAGTTTTATAGCTAGTTTGCACAAGAAGAAGGCGCATGAAAACATTTAGGTGGAGTACCACCTAAACTCAGCCATTCTGATGGAGATATGTAGTTCATTTCACCAACCGGGCAGAGTGAAAGAGAGAGTCCGGGAGAGTGATTTCTTCCCTTGTTGGGATGGAACCACAAGGTGACGTTCGTTAGCTGAACGCAAATTTCTGGTGGGCACATAAGTGCGAAGAAGTGAGAGGTAAGGAGGTGCGGATCCAGTAGTTACCTTGAAGGCAAACATCAGAGCCTTGAATCTGATGTGAGCAGCTATTGGCAGCCAGTGCAACTGGATGAACAGTGGCGTGACGTGTGCTCTTTTAGGCTCTTTTTAAGACCACTCTAGCTGCTGCATTCTGAATCAACTGCAGGGGCTTGATAGAACAAGCCGGAAGCCCTGCGAGGAGAGCATTGCAGTAGTCCAGTCTGGAGAGAACCAGAGCCTGAACGAGAAGTTGTACTGTGTGATTCGATAGGAAGGGTCTGACATTCCTGATATTGTAGAGGGCGAATCTGCAGGAACGTGCGGTTTTGGAGATGTGGTCAGAGAAGCTCAGTTGATTATCGATCGTCACTCCAAGGCTTTTGACCGTCTTGGATGGAGAGATGGTTGATCCGTCAATCTGTGAGAAGTTGTGAAGAAGAGATGTGTTGAGTGGAACCATAATCATTTCTGTTTTGCCAATGTTGAGTTAAAGGTGATGGTCCTTCATCCAACACGATATGTCCGTCAGGCAGGCTGAGATACGAGTCGGTACCGTGGGATCATCAGGGTGGAAAGAGAGGTAGAGCTGGGTGTCATCAGCATAGCAATGATCGGAAAAGCCATGTTTCTGAATGACAGATCCTAGAGACGCCATGTAGATGGAGAAGAGGAGTGGTCCAAGAACTGCCTGGGGCACCCCAGTGTCTAGGTGTTGCAGGTTGGACACCTCTCCTCTCCAGGACACCCTGAACGACCTGTCAGAGAGGTAAGAACTAAACCACTGAAGTGCTGTACCTGAAACGCCCAGTGATTTGAGCGTCATCTGGAGGATCTGGTGGTTAACAGTATCAAAGGCGGCTGACAAATCCAGCAGAATAAGAACTGATGATTTGGAGTCTGCTTTAGCCAGTCTAAGGTCTTCAACAACAGAGAGCAGTGCAGTCTCGGTCGAATGACCTTTCTTGAAGCCGGATTGGTTGATATCCAAGAGGTTGTTCTGGGAGAGAAAGGCAGAGAGTTGACTGAACACGACTTTTTCTAAAATTTTGGCCATGAATGGAGGCAGTCTGTAGCTTTCAAGAAGTGTTGGATATAGGTTAGGTTTCTTTAGCAGTGGAGTTACCCTAGCCTGCTTAAATGAAGTGGGGAAAATGCCAGTGAGGAGAGATGTATTAATTATATGAGTAAGAGCTGGTGTGACTGCCCTGGTAGCATCGGACGAATGCCCTGGTAGCATCGGAATTCCACGAGAGCTTGTTTGTTGCTTTTTTTAGTGAGGGATTTCAATGGAGCTGCTACCGCGCTAAAGCTTCTAATAAAACAATAGTAAAAGTTGGCAAAACCCAGAAAACTTTGAAGTTCTTTCACAGTTTTCGAGTGATGCCCTTCCGTCACTGCTTTAACCTTTTGATCATCCATCGCAACACCATCTTGACTGATGACGTAACCTAGGAAGGTTGTACTGGTCTGGTGAAATTCCCCTTTTTATTCCCTTTTACTTAGAGTTGATTTTCAATCAGGCGAGTTAATACAGTTCTTACGTGTTTTACATGCTCCTCGAACATTTGTGAATAAATCAAGATATCGTCTATATAGACGATCACCCATCTGTCTAGCATGTCATGGAAAACATCATTCATAAATGATTGGAAAACTGTAGGACTATTGGCTAAACCAAAAGGGATTACAAGGTATTCATAATGATCACTCATCACCCTCTTTTATACAAACCAAATTGTACGAGCTGCGCAAGTCTAATTTTTGTAGAATTTAGCTTTTTTCAATTGTTCTAGTGCGACTGGGACCAAAGGGAGCGGATAGTAAGCGGATAGCGGTTACTTCGGATGATAAATTCAGATGCTTTAGTTTCCTCTGTTACGATTTGGGTTCGAATTACAATGATTTGGGTTCGAATTACATTCCAATAACATTTATTAGACAAGTATTGTGACAACTAGCCCCCCAACAAATTATTTGACCTTCGATTCAAGAAATAACGGGGTCGTGGAAACGCAACCAGGGCATGCCCAAAACTATGGTATGATTTGGAGAGGAGATGGTGTAAAGCTTAATAAACTCTTGAGTGGAGAGCGATCATATGGAGCTGCAACTTCTCTGTTTGGTACTCCACTCTTCCTATTCCCAGCGGACGACCATCTAGCGCCTCCACCATTAAAGAAGAACCACAAGAGATTAATGTTATGCCATTTTCTCTAGCAAACTCAATGATAATGAAACTAGCTGCCACATCTGAATCAATGAGGGCGGATGTTGTTACTATCCTATCTAGAATGGTTAGCATTAAAGGTATACAAATTACATTACTTTAAACATTCAATACTGTGGTAACACTTACCGGCAGATGAATAGAGGTAGGTTTAACAGGGCAATTAGACGTTTAAACCCAGTTTAAGAGTATCCTCAATCCATTCAGTTTGTGCTGCTAGTGTACGAAACAATAGTGCATATTCTGCCGCTGGCTGTCTTCCCTGAGTGAGCGAGAGAAGCTGCTCACCTGGGCTTTTCCCCTCAGACGGATGTTCGTATACTTCCTTTAACTGACGAAGGAAGATCTCGAAGGTGGGAAAAACTGATCCGTTCACCCTCCAGACTACTGTAGTACAATCTAGGGCTCTACCAGTAAGCAATGAACAAACAAAGGCTGTTGTATAGTATAGTATAGTATAGTATAGTATAGTATAGTATAATGCAATGTAAGTCGCTTTGGATAAAAGCGTCTTCCTTTTGCATAAATGTATATGTAAAGTCTTTTGTAACAAAGAGGCTGAGGCTTGCGGGATCCATCTGCAGTATCTTTAATCATGGTCAAAACAAGCAAAGGTTAAAACACAGGCAAACTGGGTTAGACTAGGCAAAAACTTTGAACAGGCAGAGATCAGGGCTGGCAGCAAACAATCAGTATTGATATCCAAAACAGTAATCAAGGCAGACGGCAAACAGTCAAACAACAAGAACAAACCAGGGGTCATACACAGAATAAACAAATGCAATGGAAAACCGCTCAGTAATGTTGCCGTGGCAAAACAAGACTTTGCAATGAATCATACAGAGAGGTGAGTTTAAATAGACTGACTGATGAGGTTCAGGTGCACCAAACAGGAAGTTCATCAGTCCTAGGTATGGGGCTTATGGGAAAAGGAGTCCAAAACCAAATTAGTATTCAGGCACGAAGGAGGTGGGATGGAAGTCTCCTCCTTAACAATTGTAGTTTTGCCAATAGAAGTCAGCTTCACCACTCACTAGGAGTTTAAAGGCCAACCTGCTGTTACATCAAAATCAGTAGTATTTATGCTAACAGAGTCAACCAATTTGCTTATGCAAATTTTCAAATCTGTTATAAATCTGATATAGATAGTCTGTAGCAACCTCTTAAGAACCCCAAAACAGATCCATATCAATAAGTATCCATATCAGCACTCATATAATCTTTTTCCATGTTCCATAGATTGTCACATATGACAGCAGCAAGTCCAGAAACAGCTCGAACAAGTCATAGGTCATCGCCTTTTACATGCTTCTTCACGCTTCTCCTGATCCATCCTGTAAAACACACAGATCCACACACAAAGCTCCTTAAGGCCGAGGTGCCTAGTTCTCTCATTCAGCCAGGAAAATGTTCTATAAACATAATGATGAGACCTATTGTCATAAGTTGATATTGTCACCTGTGTATGTGTATAAGTATATATTGTCACCAATATTGTCACCTGTCTTGTACTATTTCTTACTGACAAAAATATGCTTCTAGGAATACCTGGAACTAAGATAACTTTTCTAGTAATTCTAGTATCTCTTAATACGTTTTTAACTTCTAAACTATAATATAATCGCACCAGGTTAAATGATGATTGGATCTTAATTATTTTTAAATAATTAAATGATGATTAGTTATTTATTGTTGATATGTAAAAAAAGATATGATTGCCACAGGGTGGAGCTAAAGATACCACCCCCTTCAGTATATATATATATGTATATACAGGGGTTGGACAATGAAACTGAAACACTGGCCAATTTAGTGTTGGAGGTTTCATGGCTAAATCTGACCAGCCTGGTGGCCAATCTTCATTAATTGCACATTCCACCTGTAAGAGCAGAGTAATAGCACAGTTTTGCTTAAAATATTGCAATGCACACAACATTATGGGTGACATATCAGAATTCAAAAGAGGACAAATTGTTGATGCATGTCTCACTGGCACATCTGCGACTAAGACAACAAGAGGTAGCTGTCTGAAAGAGATGTCTGGGTGCTAACCCAGATTATATCCAAAAAACTTAAAACCACAGCTGCCCAACTCACTGCAGAATTAAATGTGCACCTCAACTCTCCTGTTTTCACCAAAACTGTCCATCGGGAGTTCCACAGGGTCAATGTAAATGGCCGGGCTGCTATAGCCAAACCTTTGGTCACTCGTGCCAATGCCAAATGTTGGTTTCAATGGTGCCAGCAGCGAAAATCTTGGGCTGTGGACAACGTGAAACATGTATTGTTCTCTGATGAGTCCACCTTCACTGTCTTTTCCACATCCGGGAGAGTTACGGAGTGGAGAAGCCCAAAAGAAGCATACCACCCAGACTGTTGCATGCCCAGAGTGAAGCATGGGGGTGAATCAGTGATGGTTTGGGCTGCAATATCATGGCATTCCCTAGGCCCAATACTTGTGCTAGATGGGCGCGTCACTGCCCAGGACTACCGAACCATTCTGGAGGACCATGTGCACCCAATGATTCAAACATTGTATCCTGAAGGCGGTGCCGTGTATCAAGTTACAAGTTACAAGTGGAGTTTATTGTCATTTCAGCCATATATAAGTACACAGTGAAACGAGACAATGTTTCTCCAGAACAAGGTGCTTCACAAGACAAACACTGAACATCACAGACATACAGGGCTACATAAATTAAACACAGTATAAGTGCAAAAACGAGTGCAGACAGCACAAGGCATTTGACAGATTGTAAACATTTAAGAGTATAAATGTTAGAATGTATTTTTGGCAGCCAGAATGTAAACAGTAAACAGATTGTAAACATTGTTAAGAGTGTAAACATTGTTAAGAGTGTAAACAGGATGATAATGCACCAATACACACAGCAAGACTGGTGACAGAGTGGTTTGATGAACATGAAAGTGAAGTTGAACATCTCCCATGGCCTGCGCAGTCACCAGATCTAAATATTATTGAGCCACTTTGGGGTGTTTTGGAGGAGCGAGTCAGGAAACGTTTTCCTCCACCAGCATCATGTAGTGACCTGGCCATATTCTGCGAGAAGAATGGCTCAAAATCCCTCTGGCCACTGTGCAGGACTTGTATCTGTCATTCCCAAGACAAATTGATGCTGTATTGGCCGCAAAAAGAGACCCTACACCATACTAATGAATTATTGTGGTCTAAAACCAGGCGTTTTAGTTTCATTGTCCAACCCCTGTATATATGTATACAAACACACACACACACATAAACACACACATACACACAGAGTGGGTGAAAAGAATAGAACTTATTCTATACTCAAGTTTCCGGGATGAGAAAGAATGCAGAACAATGTTAGCAATGTTACATATAACATTACAGAGAAATACTAAGCCTTTCAATTAAATTTTATTTATATAGTGATTTTACAATGTTACATAGCTTCAACGCAGCTTTACATATAATGATAAATAAAACACAGAAAAGTATAGAACTTGTAGTATCATTGAAGTCATGATGAAAACAGTGTCTAAATAGAAGATAGTAAAAAGGTTTAGATAGTTTCATATTTCCCGCATCGATAGTACAGGCAGCAAGGTTCTTAGCAATATCTCAAATGACTGCATATATACTGCAAGACAGCATACCATTTGAAGAAACTGGTTGATGCTATCATGTTAAAATTTAAAGTTTGCTATCATTTTCCTATGTAATAAAGTATAGGTATGATTTGTTTTTAATAAATTTGTATTAGAAATATGGACTTTATTATTAATTTTTGCCTAGTTACTTTTGACCTACCCTGTATATAAAATCTCTTAAAAATGGATGTTGTTCCCTTTTAACAATTAACCTGCCATACATAAAGGGCTGTAAAACAATGTTACATTAACATACTGAAAAATACTAAAAATGTGGAAATGTGTCTTTTTGTGTTTCAGAGGAGAGAGATCTACTGTTGGAAAGGCAGAGAGAGAAAAAGATGGGATTAGAAAGAGAGAGACATGGACAGAGATATAAACAGGGAGAGAAAGAGAGCTTACAACTTATTAACTGTGCATAGGGGTAATTTGAATGTGGACTCAGAACAGATGCCTCTTCAATGGCTTTAAATAAAGTTACTACTAATACATACTAATATTACACTTTGGTTGTTTCTTGTGTATCAGAGATACAAGAAGAGAACAGAGACAGATAAATAAATAAAGGTGACTTGCAACTTGTAGAGTATGGGAATGACTTTATAATGCACTGGCCAGATTTCACAGCTGTAAAACAAGGGAAAATTACTTTTTAATATTAGTTAACATTACACTTAAACTATTAAGAAAGATAGAAAAAAACAAGGAGGTAAAGTGATAGATGTGACAAAGATAATTTACTATTTGTAAACTATATAAAGTTTACAAACAGTAAACAAATCAAATCTATACTACACACATTTTCACCAAGCTCCACCCTTACTCCAGCACAACATCCTCCACCCTCAATCTGTCTCTCTTCACCACCAGGGACAGATTTTACCATTTTGGAGCCCTAAGCAAAGTCAGGACCTGGGGCCCCCCACGTCCTACATTGCCTAAGATTTTACTTTGAATTGCACAATAGAAGAGACATGATACATTTTTGATCAAATGATCACTGTTTTCTATACTATAGCACTGAATAGTCATTGAGTCCTTGCTCTCTCTCACTGACACTCTCGCCTACGCTCTCCTCTCTCTCACTGACACTCTCCTTTCTCTGACACATACACCAAAATACTTGAAGAGATTATGTTGCCCTCTGATGAATAGGAAATGCCCCTGAAATGGGTGTTTCAACAAGATAACAAACCCAAACATATGAGCAGAGCAGCGAGTGATTCTGTCATTGTTTGGCATAAGGAATATTAGGGTTGCCCAGGCCTTGGCTGGTCTGGTGGGTTCGAAATATTGGTACTTTTGATATTTTAATAAATATTAAAATATTTTAACAAATATTGATTTGTTCCCAACCCATGTTTTTGTCCATTAAGCCATAAAAAAGTTTGTGTAAGTTGAATGAAGCCAGATTACAATTTGCGCATACGCATGTCTGTGTGGCAGAGGTATATATTTATTTTTGCATGTCATGTTTGTACCAGGCAACATGTTTTAGATAAAAAAAAACAGATAAGAGGGTATAATTTTGATCCCTTTATTATTATTTTTTTAGCTGTTCATAGTTTTACACAGAGAAATTTGCCACATATTTTATGTCATTCTGTTATTTCTGACATTTTAATATTTATTGTTAATTATTACTATATCCTTTTTTGTGCTAAGATAATAAAGTTAAAGAGCTACAAGAGCTAGCATACTGATGACTAATCCTTAAGACCACTAAGACAAAAATCTAGTACTTCACTGAAAAGACAAAGACATAGATGAAAGTATTAAACAGAGGCAACAAAAAGCTATAAAATAGACACATTTACATTCTCACTGTATCACCACACATAATTCATTCCTTAATTTTCCATTTAATTGTCATTATTAAGTTTTATTGATATTTTTTCATTTCTTAGAGGATCATGTCATTTTGTTAGAGGATCATGTCAATCTGGAAGAATATTACTTTGATCACAATAATTAATATTCCCACAATGCTGCCAACATGAAAATTCAGTTAGAAAGAAAGAAAAAAGAAACAGGTTCCGGTCACATCAAATGAGATAAAATGTCAAGAAATGAATTTAAAAAAATAAACAAATTTGAACATCTCTGTGGACATAGTGCTGCAGTTCCAATGCTTACAACAAAATAACAAATATACAAATCACATTTGTACTATCGAAATAACTTTCCAATCAAGATATATTTAAACTGATCTGGTCTGATTTTATTAATTTTCCCATTTTTCAAAACAGATTATTCAAAATTGTGCTTTAGAGAGGTAAAGTATACTACACACCCACACTCATGTTCATGTACGTGCATGTATACATATGCACAGCTTCTATTCATACATATGTCTACAAGTCACTATGGTTTAGCATTAAATTTCACCATGGCTTTACATTATACTCCAAGCCAGTGCTATTACTCTCAAGTTACTCTAAATCTAAAGATGGCTGTTCAAAAAGGCAAATCACTGAGGCTTTTTTGAACATTTAACCAAATGCTCTGCAAGGTTGTCCAAAGCTATAAGCTGCTACTAGCAGAATAATACAGGGGACTACTGTGAATATAGTACTGTGGTGGTGCCACAGTACAGTGATAGTATCAGATAATAATAATAATAATAATTCATAAACAGTATATCCATTAAACATGGTAATGTGGTATTTTTCTGTTACTGGTGTATAATATTAAACACACCATTCATATCACAAATAAAAGAAATAACACAGATAAAATAAAAATCAACCAAAAAAACATGCATACTGGATACACAATAGTTAATTTCTGGTTACAGGTGAGTACTTACATTACTAAAGCTCAGTTTTTCTTTAATTGTCCTTTACACTGGGATAGAATACTTTGAATAAAGTTTTGTAAGAGATTTTCTTTACATTCATTTTATTTCTGAACTTGGATTAGGTCGGTTGTGATCATTTCATAACTAGACCACTTGAGTGTATACCAAAAGAGAGTTTACTAAAATAGATTTTTTTGCCCATTATGCTTAAGTTCCTAAAAGTAGAAATAAATTTAATATGTCAATAGTATTTCCTAGACATAAATGACAAATCGATTAAGTGATGACCATTTTCTCAGGTATTCCCTCAGAGAAGGAATGAATGTGGCTGTCACATCTAAAGTATCAGAGGCTGTCTTAATGTATTAACTTGTGCTCAGATTTGCCAGATGTTAAAATCTACAAACAAAAGCATTGAAATTTGAAGAACCATAAGAAAAAAAGTGATACTTAAATATCACTTATCACAATATAAATGAGAACTCTGTTTCATCGAAAAAAAGCCAGTTAAAGCCTAAAACCTAACTAACAAACCTAGATTTTTGCACCTGGCCTGAATTTAGTTTACATGTAAATTTTACATTACATTTTACAAATTTTCATTTTACATGACATTTTTTGCCATTCTGTAGAAAATATGGTTCTTAAAAATAGTTTTTTGTTTTTGTTCCATTGTTGGTTTATTTTCACAAATACACATAATAAAGATTTTATTCTTTATCAATGTTTTTTACATGCATTAATAAATTTGGTTCAGACAATAATGGTTTACATAGTGACCTCTACTGGCTGACAAAGCAACTACAGCCCAACGCAATCTCACAAAAGGCAACATAAAATTAAAACTGACCCCATTTACTTTAGTACACACTCCTGGTATTATTGTGTACAATTTATAGCTGCACATAATAATAATAATAAAGTATAATGAAAAAGCAACACTTGCTCTGTCCATTCATAAATGATTTATATCTCACAATTACATTTGCATTACTTTTTCAACCCCTACCCTCAAACTATCTGGCTGTATTCAGGTATGCAATGTCCACTTTCACAAACTGATTGGTTTCTGATGAAAACTGAAAACAATAAAGTGCGGTCCTTTTTGTTTTAACTTGGAAATATATTACTAAAAATTTTTTTTTAGTTTGTTAATGCTGATTCATGTTCATTCTCTTAATTTTCTTCCCTACTAAAATTTATTGCATATGCATACACACTCATGAAGATATAACTAACATAAAAGATTACATAGTCAATAAAATCTGGGCATGCAATTCAGAGTTGGCAAAGGTAGCCGCAACCCCACAACCAAATAAATGTTAAAAGAGTTACAGTGTTTGGCTGTATATAAATGGCAAATGGAAGACGAGCTGGCTGTCACCATTTGAGACAACCTCAGCCTAATACTGTTGCCAAAGACTCCCATAAATGTATTGACCACAACAACACACAAAAACATTATACCTCTCTCACAGCAGCAGGACTGTATAACAGAAACAACAATTTAATACAAAAGAGAAATAAACCACGGCAAAAGGTTTAAAGACACACATTATATATTCTTTTCTGTATTATTTTGTTACAATTAAGATAAACATTATTTTAGTCATAATATTAATATTATTATTACTACTACTATCATTTTCAATATTCATATTAGACGCATTACTATTAGTTACCATTGTTACACTACATTTGGGACTCAATAAAGGCCCCACCCATGTCACAGAGGTGGGCTCTATGGTAAATCAGACGAGTTTCTTACAAAAAATCATTTTCTTTATCAAGTATTATTGTCTTGTTATTAAAGGAAAACATCTACACAGACAAGTTGAAAAATAAAGTGTATAAAATAAGATTGATTTTCCAAAGAATATATATTTATAATTAGGCTTATTTTTCCTTACCTCTTTAAATATTTTTCAGTAAATTTGTTAGAAACTAATATTCATAATATTCTATACATTTTTTGTAATTTGATTAAATTTTAGGGATGTTTAGATATTTTTACCAAAAATAAACAAGAGAAAAATACTGATTAAGATATTTTTTGCAGCTTAAAGGGAGAGATTTTTGTTCTTTACTTGTCTCCTTGTCTCCTCCAAATTGCATTCGACCAATCAAATGACTGAAACTTTCAACCAACCATCAATCTATCTCTCTCCCCCTTTCTGACTCTCCTCAGCACGACACCTCCATGGTATGGGATGGGCTTGGAGGGAGCTGTCCACCCTGTGAGCCCTGGGACAAAGTGCGGGAACGGGAACGAGATCCCTCCATGGAGTAGGAGGAGGAAAGAGAAGTGGTGCGTGAGCGAGAGAGACGAGTCATGCAGGATGATGCCACTTAAAAGAAATAAAATAACATTAGATGTAGCTGTAACACAAACGAGCAAGTAATACACATTTTCCAGCTGAAAAGACTAGCTTAGACTAGCATACATTTGTCTGTGTTTTTCAGGGTTAGTTTATGCCTGCTAGTGCTGGTTGGATGCTGACCTAGGTAGTTAACCAGCATACAGAAGCTACAGTATTAGCTGTACTGCCTTGTTCGTCCTGGCACTGGAAAAACACTCTGATTCTTTGGCTCATGTTAACTTAAATGTGCTTAAGCAGCCCGATTGAAATGGAAATTGACTGTGCTGATGTATACCTTCTTAGGGTATCCACAATACCTCAATAAACATAAAAATACAAAGTAACACTTTTAATACAGTTAGAATTTTAATACAGTTATTAAAATAATGTATTAAACACCAAACTACTCAAATAACAGAGTTACTTATAGTGCAGAGGACATCATTTTACCCCTATTTAAAATTTTCAAAAAAATGACCTTTTGTGAACTCCTCAATATTTGTCCAATTTGCATGGAATTTGGTATGTAGCATCTGGAGACACCCATGACAAATTTGTGGAAATTGTGTTGATAGACCTTTCCAGTTTTATATAATGCATCAACAAATTTTATGGTGAGCATGCCAAAATAATTATACTATACTTTGGTATATTGACGTGAAACTTTTTTATGTCATCATAGGCATAACCTAAGGGTACAACTTTTGTCTAAAATTATGAGATCATGAGGTCTCTTTAGATTCCTAGAGGCATGCCGAGTCAAAAAAAAATCTAATGTTCAGTGTCAGCCACTGCATCAACCATTTGTCATAAAATTCAGCATTTAAGAAATGCAATTATGCATTGTTACAAAACTTGGTATAGTTCATTACCAGTAATGAGTAGTAGTTTGCTGACACTCTCAGTAATGAGAGTGTCAGCAAAGTTTGGGGCTGCTGCCTCCTAGTGCTCAAAAGTTATAAGATTTATGAAAATGCTTACAACATTTGATTGGAATGCCATATAGTCATGTGGCTCCTTTCTTTGGATTCTTTGGCTCATGCAATGTACTAAGATACCAAATTATCACAGTCAACAGTATTACCTATCAACCATTTTAAACTGTATAGTCCTACTTTAAACCTACTTTTTGAACTCCTACAGTATTTGTCCAATTTGCACTTAACTTTTTATGCTGCATTTAGCCCAAGCAGAGGATGGAATATGGTTGCAGCAAGGTGGCTCTCCAATGCCCCCGATACGGGGCATAAAATGATGACGCATACATCATACATGTTCACACTTGAATGAAACTTGGTACATGTATTGGTCTTGTCGACTTAATCAACTTTTCACACCATTAGCCTGCCCAACAGGAATTTTGGATTTTCTAAAAGGTTTATGATTTCAACTTTTAAATACTTCTGGGATATTAATGTGATTGTCACCATACCTACTAAACATTATGCCATTATATATATA
>JAZGTJ010007062.1:0-23630 GCA_036877575.1 Botia almorhae
TCCCTGTACCAGAACCACGCAAAAACACAGACAACATAAGTAACGAACAAATCAATAAATAATCAAGATAAATAAATAATTTAATCAATGAGACACTCAGTCAATAAATAAATACAGGTTTTCTCAAGAAGTTTTTTTGTTCGATTTCTTTTGCTGCGGCGGTAAATCAAATAAATCGATCCAATTTTTCAGTTCGTTTTTTTCTCTTTTTTTTTTGCTTTATCTTCACAAGCGACATGACAACATATTAAACAAGATTCCTCACGAGTTTTCTAAGTAACTGAACCATCACTTCATAAAGTTTTCATATGAAAAAAGACAATCCCAAACAAAAAACAGTGACAACTCAGATAGATATAGATATTGTAACAGAAAATGTTGACTATATATCATCTATTAGTACACAACAAAGAAAGACACAGTTGTAATAGATCCGGAAACGAATACTAGACTAACAAAACTAGCTAATTATCGCTGAATTTCGACAAACGCTGTACACTCAGCAAATAACCTAGAAGTAAGCAAGCCAAAGAAAACTCGTCAAGTGATTCGTACGAGGCCCGAATTCGTCTATCTGGGGTTTCGTTCAGCGAGGAATTCACCCACCAGACGGGGGCCGACAATCGAAATCAAAAACAACAACGAAAGAAGTAAAACAGCAGCTTAATATAATGCCGACATCGAAATTTTCTTTTTTTTCTCTCTAAACAACACGAAGAACAACACAGTTGGATATTTAAGATATGTGAACCATGTCATATAGCACCTACTGTTGATCGCTAAAGGAAGTACATCTCAAATGTAATATCACAAAATCAGAGCGAATCGAACGCAATCGTGTTTTCCAAATGGATACGTGTGTGTATTTATTACTTATATCCCAAAGACGGATGACCTAAAGTAAATGAGTGGACAATGAGTGGCCTTGCTTTTGGCTCTTGACTGTGATGATGTGATTGGCCTGGGAAGACCCCTCTCCCTCTCCTATTGGGTATCGCTGTTGAATAATTACTGCTATGAAAAATTACCTGCCTGAATTTGCATCCCTTGATAAATTCTTCCATCTACAAAACCATCGCCAATCCGGTTCTCCCCAAAAAACAAACAACCTTTGATCCTAAAAAGTACCACGGCGGAACGAACAAGACAAGGTGGCACCTGACCCCCTCCCCCCGTCCCTAATTAGCCAGTCAAAATATTTTTCTCTTTTTTCAAATCCAGATTCTTGTAAAAATTCTTCAATAATTATTTTAATCATTATTTATAAAAATAGATCTTCTTTCTCTTTATTTTTTCATTTTTTCTAAACGCATTTTCAAGCAAAGAGATCTTCTCTTTGGCAACAGTGTGTGTGTAGGTTTTTTTAACGCGACGTGTCATCAGGGGTGCTAGCCCGTCCCTTCCCTCGCCCCTTCCCACAATCCCCCTGTGAGGACAGACGTGTGTTTCGTTTGCAGTACAAAACCAAAACTATGCTAGAAACATCATCTGCGTTAGAGAAAAGGGATGTTGTCATCCCTGTCAATTCATTTAGGGGTTTTCTAACAATTTACACCAAAACAAATGAATGAATGATCACCGATTGGTAAATTGTTTTTTTTAAAAAGAGCCCCCTCCCGTTCTTTTACCAGGGGAGGTGTTATTCTAACGACAGTGGATCCGGATTTAAAAAAGAAAGAAAAAATCCTGAATCGAGACCTAGAGAGTTCGATCTAAAGAAGGACATTTTCTTCTTCAAAATAAGGGCGGTCTGGTTTTGCTACTGTTTACAGAGAAAAAAAAAGAAAAAGGAAAGAAAGGAGGAAGAAAAACAACCACACGAACTCAAAAGATACACAACAGAATCCCTGTACCACTTTCAGGGTCTTCAAAGAATGAATATTCTCCATTTTTCATTTTGTAATACTTAGGCCACATTGGCTTATAGGTCCAAAGTTACATTATAAGCCGTATGCAGTTGTTTTTTGTGGGTTTGTTGTTTGGGTGTGTTCCTGTTTTGAGTAGCGGAGTGGGCAGAGGTGGGTTTTAGTAAGAGAGGAGCTGTAAGGAGCTACACAAGTGAACGGGAAGGGAGTTCATGACTTGTGGGTCTTGTTGGTCTTAAAAGACACTTGCAAGACACGGTCACCCAACCGATACCCGTTCAGACTGGCGATGGCCATGGCCGCCTCGTCGTAGTTCGTCATGGTGACGAAGCCGAACCCCTTACACTTGTTGGTGTTGAAGTCACGTATCACCTTGACGTTGTTGACGGCGCCGAATGGTCCGAAGAGCTGCCACAGAACGCTCTCGTCCGAGTCTGGAGACAGGTTGTAGACAAAGATACACCAGCCTGTTCCTGTGTGCCCCGGGATGTTCATTCCTACTAGACTGGTCATGCTATCAATGGTGATGGGGGAGAACCTGTAGAGGGAGAGAGAGGGAAAGGACGAGAGAGGAAAACAGTGTGAGGTGAAGCTGGCAAGTAAGAGAGAACTGTGAGTTGTGTTGTGCTACTGACTCACAACACACTTGACAGGAACATGTTGACTGCTCTCACTATCCCTAAAAAAATACAGATTTACCTCTTACTCTCTCTTTGTCTCTCAACAGGTGTAGTCTCAAACAATTGTTGTAACTTTGTAACTGTGTAACCTTCTACTTTTCGTGTTGTTATCTCCCTATTATAAATCGCTTCGATGTTTTCCTCACCTGGTAAATCACTTAGCATCTGCTTAATTCCATAAATGTAAACAGGAATGAAACTTTGAGCGTCTAACAGTCTGAAAGCTGCTGATTGGTGAGTTATGCTAGAACGCTGCAGTGTCAGGTACACAGTCACACGTAGGCAGATGCGATAGAGAACCGGGCCTGGAGTTCTATCACCTGCTACGTGCCATTGCAATCTTTTTTTAATCGCCCACTTCTGAACTAACACGAGTCTGAATCTCTGCTCTTTTTTTCAGGCGGAAAACAAGCGGAGGGCTTTCTGAATGGCGACTGAAAAGGCAGCAGTGCGACGCCGACTGCGCGGGAGCGACGTTTGTGCGGGCGGCGCGAGACAGCGCTCTTTTCTCTTCCTGTGCGGAAACTAAATTACAGGAACTCGGCACATTAATACCTTGGAAATTCATCAGAGATTCCGCACGCGGCCGCGTAAATCTGCTCTCATTCTTCTTGTAATCTTTCCTTTCGTTGCCTTTTTTTCATCCCTCACGATACAGAGATTTAAATGCTCAGTTGATTTCACTTAATTGCCTTTCCGCTTAAAGGAAATTTCCACTTTAAATAAAAGGTAAATTGGATAAAAGGTTCATTTCGTGTGCCACCTCACAAGGAATGACTATGGGCATTATTGGGCGTGCTTTAATTGAGATTTCCGCTTTGCTGCCGACGTCGTCTTCACCAAAGCCCAAATTTGAAGGAGGGGCGGGGGGCAGTAAGCTGCCAGCGAGCAGAAAATGGAAGACGGAAGCGACACTTTCCAGTCAGCTAGCACGGGGAACAGAGTGCGTTCCACCCACACTCTCCGGCGCTCTCCGCAGTGTGTTTGACGGTGATCAATAGCACTGCATGGACTACAGGACCGGCCAATTCTCTGCTTCTTGTTCTGCCAAGAATTACTCAGACGTTTCATCTGCGTTTTAGCCGGTTCGTCCTGGCAGAGTCGATACATCTGTCTCTCTCTTCCTCTTTCAGGTCTTGTCACTTGTGTCTCATTATGTAAATGAAGGGTATAATGGTAAGTCGGCTCACTTCGCGCCGTGTGACAAGCAAACCATCTCATGACTTCAATTACGCTGGTATTTCTGTGTAAATAATGAATCCGGCGCCATTATCCGTTCTAGAGAAGGCGAAATATGGCTCGCTGGTAATTTGAATGCCAGTCATCTGTATATAAGCTGGAGGGTGAGGGTCAGACTAGCTTATTGCTGACACAAAGATGTCTGGTGACTACGAGGGCAGGGCCGAGCACTGTCTGTTGTTCAAACTAAGGCGAACAGTTGGACGTGGAGTTGCATAGCAACAAGCGACTGACCTAGAGGCATCCCACCCCTCCGAGCTGCCCACCTTCACCTAGTGATGCTCACTTTTCCAGACCCGTCTTTGTTCATTAATTATCTTCTACAGCGTGATCGGTGAGCACATCGCCTCCCCCCTCCACTGGTTTCATCTCCCCTAAATTTTCTCTCTCTCTCTCTGTCTCTCTCTGGAGGCAGACAAGCACATGTGATTTCTTCGTGGCTTTTTTCAGCGATTTGACAGCTGATCGCACAGACTGTAAATAAAAAGGCGTCTGCATCTCATTTATTTAGAAAGATGTTGTTGCCTTGTTGGCATATCCTGTTTGATTGCTTCACTTCCTGTGTCTTGTCAGCTCTCTCTGAAATGATGTACCACAGAGATTTCTGTACAGGCCGGTTCTCTGAAAGCGTGTTTTCATAACAATCACTGCAACGGTTTGTTCTAATCAGTTACAGCCGAACAGTAACGGTCTTTCTTGGAAAGTGTAGAAATCCGGCAAATATGGAGCCGTTCGTCTACAAAGGACTATCTAAAAAAAAAGAGATACACGCAACGCATAACCTTCCGTGCTTCTCCCTCCATCTTAGCCTTGAGTCTTTGGTGTTCAGTGGACATCAAAGTGTTTCAATAGATACTAAAATATGCAACAAAATGTCATAAGCACTAGAACATGTTCAAAAGAAGCCTTCTCACTACATCCACAGCAGCACAAAGCAAAAAGAACACAAGCAAACCCAGCTGATCAGAGGCTCCTAAACCTGCAGTGAAACGCAACATTTCCTGCAGGGATCCAGGTGAGCTGACGCTGCCTCCGTCTCGCTCTACACCAGCTCAAACAAACAGCCTTCAGTCTAACCATGTCAGTTATCTAGGAGAATTGTTACACTGGGGAAATGGAAGATTGTGTTCACTCAGAAATTTAAACTGTCATTGTTTACTCACCCTCATGTTGTTTCATCTTTCATAGGACATTCTGGGATTAGCAATGTTTTTCACAGGCGATCGAAGCGCCGTGATAGTCGCCTGTGCGGTGTACTGTGTTCATAATATATGCACTGTGTTTTGTTCTGTTACCCACACAAAGTCGTCAGAAAATTTGAAATATATTGCATGCTACTTAAAGCAGCGGCCTGTAACTTCTCTTGTTTAAAATGAACATAAATCAGTTATCGAGCGAGCACACAACAGCGTTCACCTTACGCTGATTTACAATGGCAAGTTTAAAATAATGATTTATAATTCGAGCTGTCGCGTCCGTTTTCTTAAGAAATGTCAGTTTAGCATCATTTGACTTTAGCATACAAAGTACGTAAAGTAACGTACGATGTTATGTTTCAAACAGAGACGGCGACAGAGAGGTGAAAGTTATGGATTGCAGCTTTAATAATACTTTTGTGTTGTTTCTGAGACTTTAAAGCAGCAGTTTTCATGTGTTGTCATTGAATTATGTAACATTTCTAATGTTGTGCTGCACAGAAGTTCGAGTACAGCTTTGAACAGCATGAGGGCGGGTCGACTGATGACAGATTTTTGGGCAGGTGACCTAATTCTTTACATTGGTGGCAGGGGTGGGTTTCTTCTAAAACGCTGAGCTGGACGGAGGTGCATTTTCAGCCCCTGAATCCTGTTGAAGCCACGGCCTCAAAACAGGAGCTACACACAATCAAACACAAAATACCAAAACGCAATATGGAACTCATAAAAAATCCATAACCATCATAATCAAACGATGCATACTCAACACTACAAATCATAAAAGATACTTACACGTACTTTAAGAGGCCTACAGATTGGTAGGTAGTAAATAAAAAAATAATCAAGTAAAAGGAAATTCAACGAAAGGATAAAGAACTCAATGGGAAGAATAAGACCTTGAACTGAACTCAACTGAATGTGCATGTGATTTTCAGAAAGGAAGGAAATCAAAAACAGGATAGAAATCAAACTGTCAACATGGACATCTGGCATTCGGTGAAGTTTTAATTACCTCTTAACGCCATAGGCCATATTAAGCAAATTGTCCAGCCTGCAAAGAGAAGGAGGGTTCTGGTGTTAATGCCAGGCAGATGGTCGACTCACTCAATGGAACTAATGCTACATCCCTGCCTCAGTGAAGGTAGACGCCCATCCAGCGATGGGCCATTACGCTGTGTTGCCCCATCAGGCATCTCACAGAGTCAATCATACATCCAAAGAGCAGCAGATTCGCAGCAGCGCTAATGGTAACACAGGAGGCCACTCGACTGCCCGCCCAGCACCACACACACTTAACGCAATTGCTAGTTGCGTGTGGAAGTCTAAGAAATCTGCAGCCTTGATACGGTATATATTTCCTTATACAGTAGCGAATAGCTAATGCTTATGCATTAACCAATAAATCATAAACAGTACAGTGGCCTTAACACTCAAGTCACACTTGAAAACGTAGGAACGGCATTGCATTCAAAACAAAGTGGCATCTGCAAACAAATGACGCTAGAGTTTTATTCAAAACTCTTTACGTTTCTGATTGTTGTTTTAGTTTAAATGACTTTTGGCTAACTGATTTCATGGCTGTTTTCAGGTGAATGAATGAAACTTCTCTCTCAAGTTCACACAGCAGAGTAAACAAACTGTGGTTCATTTTATTTTATTTATTTATGTTCATATTGTTTACACTAACGTTCGATAGTTTTAATTACTTTGCCTTCATTTTGTTTTATTTGAAACTTACGCTTCTTTTTGTGAAATATTTCATTTGAAAATGCGACACATTTCTTTGACGTAAATGCCACTTTCTAAATCTTTTGTAATATAATGCGAAGACATCGCTACGTTTAACGCTTGTGTTGAGACCACTGTGTACTTCACATATATACAAATAATTCCTGTTACTGGTTTTGATCGCAGTCAAATTTTGTACATCGTTTAAGAATATAAGAATGTGCTTTGGGCTGCTTTATACGAACAATGTGGGGGAGTCGAATTACAATGGATTCAATTTGTTAATTCAGCAACTGTTGTTTTTGCTTACATCGTAATATATAGAGTGAATTCAGACAAACTGGTCTTGCGGCGAAAAGTATCTCAGTTTAATTAAATTCGCCCCATATATCTTGCGTAGTGACGATTAAACAGTGATTAAAGGGGATATGATGGCAAATAGAAAACAAAACTCAAAGATAGATAAATAAATCATACAAACAGATATTAAGAATGAGATATTAAAAATGAATCCTACTGTAAGATAATAGGCTTGTGTTATGGATGAAATTATTCCATCTTTCAGCTCACCTGAAAATTTTAATATAAAAATGACATTTCATTGAAGTCGGAGACAGGACGTGTAATACAGCATTACCTGCGGGTGCCCTTTCTTTATCTAGCGATCTCTTTTTTTGCTACGTCTCTATTAGCTCCAGTGACCCATTGAGCTAGTGTATTACTCTATCCTTTCCTGTCAGTCATTTTCGTTCAGGGCTCCTGTCTGTTTGGTTACTCCGCGCCCTTGGTCTCGCACTTTGTGCGGCCCCGTCTCATGTCTTATTAAAACCTTCGCAAGATGGCCGACAGGGCTAATTACCGCTTTCCCACATTTCAAACTTAACTTCTCCAGACAAACACGCACATACACGCTCTGCGGTAGGTCAACAGTTTGTGTCTTCTGTGGAAAAAATAGTGCAGCAAAAATAAATCGAGGACAGTCGGTGTGTCGAGTCATTACGATGCCAATTAGCCAATTAGAGAGGCAGGTTGCTTTGTGGGTAAATGAGTTAATCGGAGCGAGGGCTCTGAGGGGCAAAAGCACACGATGTGTTAGGTGTCTGCAGGCGTGTCTCTGGCCGGCCTACAGCTTTTCACACTGCCTCTCCAAACGCACACACAGCACAATGACGCCTTTGTAGGGCCGGCTAATACATGCAAATGGGGCTCATCCTTTTCATATCTCTTCAGTAATAACTGCTTGTGATGTGTGAGGAATTAATTACTGATTTCTGTCACCAGGATTGCTGAGCAGTGCTAATTGCTCCAGTCCTGTTTGTCTAAACAAAGGATGGCTTGCTTTAAAATAAACATCACACTGACAGATCATGCATCCAGAGGAGATGGACTGTAACTTATCTGAAGTAGTTTGTGTTTGTGTTTTAACAGTTAAATTCTTTAGTTTTCATGACTTTTTTTAACTTTCCAAAGGTGCAGTCACACCACACTTGGGCATGTGTAAGACCTTTGTCTTTATCGTTTGGTGAACTCTGACCTGTAAATTTGTGTGGCACAAGACTTTTCACCTAAAGGTGATATAATCGTCACACATTAATCTATTGATCTGCTTGGTCTAATGTAATCAAAGAATAAAGATTTCAAAGTGTTGCACTGAAGCGGAGTAGATGATATATATTATCATTTTGAAATGATTATTTATTATTAACTGGTCATTTATGCAAACTTATCATTTAGCAGATTGTGACATCATATCCTGTTGGCCATATTCGTTGCCGGGTCTTAAGTAATGTCCTACATTTAAAGTCCCACGTTTATGCTGTAAACCGTAAACCACAACTAACTAGCTAGAAAACAGCTTGCATAAAGCTAAGAAGACAGATACCTGAGCACAAAATGCGCAGAAACGCATTTGAATGCGCGCAACTTTAAGACCAGTAAAGATAAATCGATGTTATCGATGCTACGTTCAAACGTCGGCTTGATTGCGAACTGACATCTGCCGTTGCTAAGCGGTAACCATTCACTGCAGGATGACATCATCTGTATTGGCAGGCTTCTCCAGCTCAGAGCTCATAAGACTCGACTCACGGTTAATGTGAATTACAGATCTTAAGTAAAGTCCCACCAAGTCAATCTCAGGATCAAAAGATGCTGTTACTGTTGCCTGTGACTAACTATTTGCCTCCACGCGTGTCGTGAGGGATACAGCGGACAAATGTACTTCGCGTTGCCTTTCAGAAAGGTTGAGAACTGCTGCTCTGGGCTGAAAAGGTGTTGGCTGCCAGAATGAAGTTATTTCTGAGCTGCTGAACTGAAATGAAAGGAACAGATGTGAAATGAAAGAAGGGACGATGGCGAATGAGAAAAAGAAATCAGAGGGACATTGTGAACGACAGAACCCCACTGTCTCTTATCAGTCCTTCACTTCTGTTTCTTTTCTCGGTTTCTTATTGAGAGCAGCTACTCCTCGGTTGTGACGTACGACCGGAGGTCTACAGCCAGCGTGTTTTTACATCGTGTCTGTTTTTAGTCTTTATGCTTCGCTGTACGACCAATCGTGAGTTTTCCTCTATGATTTATGCCTTTATCAGGGCCGTAGCTAGCGGGGTCAAAGGTGAATTGATTTTAGGGGGCCCACTGGCACCCACAATAATTTCTACATTTTATGTTTGAAAAGGACCAGAACTCTTAGCTACAGCCCTGACCTTGATTTATGATTTTATTGGAAAATGTACAGCACATTAGAATACTATGGAGAAACTGGTAGCCTGACTCATATTTACCTGAACCTCTGCGCTTGGTGGTGCAGGGGCCCGGGGTAGCGCCGGTTGGGGGACTGGTACAGCTGTGACAGCAGGGCCTGGCTGGTCTTCTGGCTGGGGTTGTTGGCAAACTTCACTGTGATGGGTTCAGCAGCACCCGAAGGCTTCTGTCCGTTCAGACCTTTGATGGCTTCCTCAGCTTCTATCCTCTTATCAAAGCGAATGAAGCCCACACCCCGCGAGCCACCTGTGGGGCCAGCACATCAAAAACAACACACCATACACTTACTGGCTTTATCCAGTCTGTAACTGCTATATTAACCAATCAGAGTACAGCCATTACGTCATATGACAAATGAATGATCTGAACTCACTCATGTTTTTCTGTTTCCCTCACAGGCAGACATACAAACAAGAAAAAAACATTTTTTGGCCCTTTGGGCTTCTTCAGTATTTAAAAAGGTACGTGTACACACACACACGTATACATACACACATATATACATACGTGTGAGTGTGTGTTCCCACGCATTTAGCAGACTTGCAGTGTGTTCGAGCTACACATTTTTTCAGTATGTGCATTCCTTGAGAATTGAACCCACGACCTTGCAGTTGCTAGCACCATGCTCTAGCAGTTGAGTTACAGTAACACTCTCGTACTTGCACACACCTTCATTCAGAACCCTTCGTTTCTATATTTAGAGACAAAAATACGCCGGCAAATGATTTCGACAAATGACAGAGACGTGCAGCACGTATGACGGATCCCATCGCTGGTGTCACATTATGCAAATGAAGCGTGAGGAAACGGGGAGATTCTATTGGCCGGCCTACATTCCAGTGCTGTCAGGCAGACGTGTAATTTGTTTTCTTTTCTTCATGAGAGGATGGATTGTGTAGAGATACTGTTGCCTGCTGGTGTGGAAATGGAGTGTGTGTGTATGCGTGTGTGTGTGAGTGTCTTGCTCTGCCTCATACTGTGTAGTGCGCACCGGCTGATGGCCACACGCCGCCTCATGGTATGCAGCTTGCCCGCGACATTTCCACGGTTTCCAAGGCGATGGTTCTGACCGCTACCTGAAAGTACCATTTTAAAGGGCCTGGCTTACTGGGAGGTCTTTTGTTGGGCTGGTTTTTAATGAGACGATCCTTCTGGGCTCTGAGGGGGTGCGTATGGAGACGGCTTTCCAAGAGGGCAATTTGCATAACACAATGAACACGTATCCGTGTGCGCGTGTGCGCTCTCGCGCGAACGCGCCGCGTTCTGTATTGTCAGCTCCGTCTCCCCTCGCACACTCGGCTGTCACAAGCTAGTATTGATGTTTTCCGTTGTGCTGCCTGATTGTCTATTCAAATCAGCGTCTTTTGATACGTTCAGTTCTCCAAACAAATATTTGCACACAATCTTTTCAATGCAGCGAGCTTTCATTCAGACCGCGGCTACATTACTGTTTTTCCCCTCTCAGCGTGAGTCATCTCTGACAGTTCCTCACTTTTCCCTTCCGGAAACCTGCTCTCTTTAATTAGAATGACAGGAGTAAAGGATCGAAGAGAAGCATGCATTATTCCAGGGAGTTTAAAATGCATCACTTTAAGTGTAAACGCAGCAGAGTGATGCTGAGGTCAAAGCAGAATCCTTAGAAAGTGGAACAGAGAGGAAACAGGGATTGACACCTCCTCTCTCTGTTCCACCCTCTCTCTCTCTCCGTCTAGAAGATATTTGACATGCAACAGCTCGAGTATCTAAAAATACAAGAGATTACAAATTCTGTTTCATAAAATTTTGATCCAAACTACATGACTTTTTGTTTCTGTCTGTCAGTTTAAGCGCACTGGAATGAACTGATGGATTTGTCTCGAGCTATCTTTGCTTTTACACGTTTCAGATGAGCATAAACTCTGTGTCTGGGTGGAGGTCACATGTCAAGGCCCTTAAATGTTATTATATGGCTTTGGATGTGTTTGGAAAGGCCTATAACACACTTCTGCAATAAATACTATATGCACTGCATGTGACCTAATAAATTGGCCAAAATGTACAGCATACGTGCATACTGCACAGAATATTGTACCCACAATGCATTGCATTTGATTTGACCTTCTCTTTCTTGAGAATCTTGAATGGATGTTTATAGTGGTATAATGCGTTCTGCTTTTCTTCCTATTTTAAGTCTATCAAAGAGTGTGGCGCTGTCAACGACATGGTTTCAGTTCGCATGAAAACATGCAAATAGAATTAAATGCACTACAATTGTTTAGGCTGAAAGCGTCGGCCATATGCATAAATATAAAAGTAAGAAATAGTACGCAGTATATAGTGTGTACTGCAGTTTTACGTCAGTAGTAACCCAGCTAACAGGGAACATTCTCAGAATGTTGGCTAACGTTCTCTTAAGTGTAGTCTCTAAAAGTTATCAAAGAAGTTCTTGCAGTAATGTTAGTTTTAACGTTATATATCACATCAAACACGTTATTATTAAGTAATTAGTGGAATGTTTTAAAGACGTTACAGAATTAAAAAATGTTTGTGTAACGTTCTTATAACCAGGAAACTGGACATTTTGAATGTTATAAAAACAATTTAAGTTTTCAACTTTGATACTGGAAACATTAGGGAAACGTTCTTACAACCTAATATTGTTAAAAGCTAGTTATTTCGAACGCGGCGTGTGTTTAAGTAGCTGCTGACAGTCTGAATGCAGGCCACAGGAAGTCATAACATTATAAATGATGTGTCTGATGTCTGTTAAACAGCAGATTGAATTTAACAAATACTTTTTTATTGCTTGTCCTTTTGTCCTCTGCAGTGTGTTTTGTTCCATACCTAAGAAAACAGCGTATGGCCGCAGGGCAGGTAGTCTGCTCAGTGTCTCAATCCAGAGTGTTTCAGTGCTGTGCGCTAACACAACTATAATGAAATCGTGATGGGATTTCATTTTCCTCGGGTGGAAATAGTGCTGACCGGTGTCATACCGGCTGCGACTCAGCAAACAGCCGACGATCTGTCAGCCGCCTGCGGAACCGCTAAAATTAGGAGCCCGAGAAAGGCGGTTACAAAATGCAAATGGGCGCCTTAATGTCGACTGTTCTTTACTGTTTCTTTTCCCATCGCTTCCCTGACATTACCATAATGAGCCTGCAGCCGTTTCTATAACGGGCTGCCTAAACAAAGAGCGCGGCCAAGCTAAAATCGGAGATACGGGCACCGCGAGCTCCTGCGCAGCGCTTATCACGAACAGAACAGAGTTACAGCTACAATGTGCCGGTTAACGGCACTATTCTCCCGGTAATCACTCCTGCCTTACGTAACTTTCTACCTGTACTTATCTGGGCTCGGCACACATGACGCTGGAGAATACTGAGTTTAATAATAACAACCGTGACACACGGAGCGAGCGCGCAAGAAACGGTGGCAGGAGACCGCCGCAGCCGGCCTGACAAAGCGCTTTCTGCCGCACGCCCACCGTTCTGTTCTTCGGCACGACTGCAGAGGGAGAGAGGGAGAGAGATGGGGGGAAAATACTCCGGTGGGAATAAAGGAAAGCTCAGGAAAAAGCTCGGCTGTTAATGAAAGCCTTCTCTCTCTTCTCCGTCTCTCATTCGCTCACTTTTAAGTGCCTGTGCCAACTGTATGGAGCATTTATTAAACTAGTGCGCTAAATATATTATGAGGGGGAAAAGCGCACACCTCTCGCCTCGGTTTCTGCCTAATCAGAGAAAGCAAAGCGAATGTACCCGTTTTATGTAACTGTAGTCGCTACAGATGGTGTTTGAAAAGGCTCAGTGCGGGACGTCTTTGAAGACTCGAGCAGCTCTTTGCTCGGTTCTGCCGGCGCGCAGCTATAAATCCATCTGTTTGTCCTCGTATAATTGGAGGCCAAGGCAGCGATGTCACGGCACGCGTTTACGTTGCGATGTCTACCGGAAGATTGCCGTGCTGACAACGCGCGCCGACAACGCGGCTCGGTCGCGGCGCGATGATGACTGCCCACATTTTCCTGCGGCCCGCGTTTTCATTCTCATTCATGTTCCCGTTTTGGGAATTTATTTGTTAAATCTCCGCAAAGAGTTCTAAGCCACAACCAAAATGTGATGCGAGATGAATCAATACGCCACATTTTTGATGTAGAGCAATGAAGTGCTTTTTTAAACCAACGTTAACCTTAGACACGGAAACATCGAATGACGCAATCCATGTCGAATGACGCAATCAAATGCAAAACGACGGCGCAGTAGCCAACAACGTCACCGACTTCCAGAGCTTCGATTTTACGTATAAAATATATCATAGCTCAAGTTTATTGCAAATATTTCGTAATGTCTAATTTGTTTACTGACTCACTATGCCATTTGCAGTTCTTCATAGCAAGTCAAGACATAGCAGTCTTTACATATTTATTTGTTATCGCTCAAAAAGGTCTCAACAGACCAGATAAATGATCTTTTAACTTCGAGACCTGATTTGCATACTCGGATGGGAACTAGGCCCAAGTGCACACTTGGGAAGTTCAAGTGTGCGACCACGGACAAGTTCGTGGACGCCAGCCTGTTTCCGTGACAGCACGCTCACTGTATGTAGCTAACACAATTCAAGTCACGACCAAATATCAGAAGTGACAGAAAGGAGAAAGTCTAGCATTTAAAAAGGGGGATTTCCACAAGCAGTGTTTGTTCACCTAAGCTTGTAGGAGTCACTGCTCTGGATCAATTGTATTTGCTCTCATTGATGAAACATGTATTGGCTGAAAGGTCAGGCCCAGCAGAGCTTGCCTGAATATTTGGCTATTGATCCCAGAACCAAACCTGTCGTATTTCACTGACTGCGTTAGGTTAAATATTAGGTTTGAGTACGTTTGCCATGGATTCAGCCAAATGTTTTCATGTTTTCACCCCCCCCCCCAATCCCTGTAATTTAGTCCCATTTTTCCAATAAAGTGATAACAAACAGACACACCTTAGGGAATGAGTCATACATGAGGAAAGAAAATGGGTTTCAGTCACTTCCACTGGAATACATAATCCGCAAGAAGCTACTGCCTGACAGGGCAAACAGAGGCGGTAACATGGCAGGCGAAACAGTGTTTCTGCCTCTAGCCATCGCCGTGCGCTTCCTTAATTGTTCTCGCATTTTTTTACGACGAAGCTGGTGACAAAGATTTATGATTTATTATTGTTTCAAAAAAGCAAAGACACTGTTAGTTTACGGTGGCATATGTCTTTGTCTTTATTAATGACTTAGACATGCAGTTTTATTTTGGGACGCATTATCTTCGTCAGATTGGTTTGTGGAAGAATACGACACAGAATTAGAACTGCCATCAATGCAAGTTTTTGTGTTTGTTTTAAAGGCGTGCACGCGCATGCATGTGTGGTCCAGCATGCGCAAGCCTCTGAACGTCTTTGTGCATTTGTGCTGAATTCGCCGATTGTAGATTTAAGAGATTTTCCCTCATTACTGCTAAAGATACAGGAAATCGCCCTGAAAAGCGCATGAGTGGGCGGAGTCATCGTTCAGAAGAGGAGGAGTGTTGGTTTTGCGGTGGTCATAAATCCATGTGTTGTCAGCAGAAGGGTGGGTCATGTGACCGGTGAGTTAATCTGAATTGTTATTGTCAAAGTTAAATTTAACTGTTACCTGCTTACATGTGTTATCCCTTCAACTTCAATTCTAAGTTTTAATACACCGATATACATACAGGCATGTTTTGCTAGATTACTAGGGAAATCTCATAGTCTATTGTTTTAACACAAGGCAGCCCTTAAACCTCCAAACGCAGCCCTTAAACATTACCCTCCTAGAGACCTGTTGGTATTATTAGATTTAAAGTAAAACATACACTTTTTAAAAAATGTGTTCCTTCCACGTATGGTCACACATACACACACACACTTGCATGTTGTATTTTCATGTTTTATGGGGCCCCTCAAGTTTTTATACTGTACAAACTGTTTATTCTGTCCCCCTACACTAACCCTACCCCTAAACCTGACCCTCACAGAAAACTTTCTGGATTTAAGATGTTCAAAATAGATCATTCTGTATGATTTACACGCTTGTTTCCTCTTGGGGACCTAAAAATGTCCCCGCAAGGTCAAAATGTACTGATATTACTATATTTGTGGGGACTTTGGTCCACATAACATAGTAAATTTACGGTACACACACACACACACACATGCTACACTGCCTGTTTGGCATTCAGGTCTTCACAGAAGAGTTGTAAGATTTGCTCCATGTCTCTTTATGGCAGCCCTCCGATCCACAGCTTTAAAAAAAAAACTCCCTGTTTCTTAATCACCAGCAACTCAAGTTTAATTAGTCATTAAACTCCCTCCTGTGGACCGCTGTCTCCCGGGGAGCCTTCAGAGGGCCAACGGAAGGATCTGTGTCAAGAGAGGAAGACCTGTGTGTGTGTGTGTGTGTGCAGCGTTCCTTAGCAGTTCTGTGGAAAACGTTCGGCACCACTGGAACGTGGAGTACATTTTTCTGTGGCTTATGCGATATTGTTTGCATGGTGAGTGGTGTTATGAATTATGCAAAATATTGAGTGTGTAAGAAATGCAGCTCCATGACCAGTTATGCCCCGGCTGGTTTATTCATGATCCTGGAGGGGGTATAGACGAATGGATGCTTTAAAATAGACTCATCGGTCGCTCTGCGTTACGGACTTGATTCTCATGTTTGATGATTTTAAGGGTGCGGCGTGTGTTACAGCCTAGCTAAAGCGCAGCGCGCTGTTAGCATGCTAATTGCAGCGCATGAGCTGAGAGTATGAGTGCTTAAATTAGTTAGCAGGCCTAACTAATCAGATAGTTGGTTGCTGGACAACTACTTGATCATAAAGACACATCCCTCACACACACTGAAGGTAAAACACAAAATAACCATGTGTGTGTTTCATCAGTACACATTAGATAATAATATGACTGTTTATGAATACAAAACACAAACCTTCAATATGGAACAAATAATTAATCAAAACAATTCGTGCATTCTGGAATTCTGTTCTCCTGTGTGTGTGTGTGTGTGTGTGTATTTGTGTGTGTGTGTTTGTTTGTGTGTGTGTGTGTGTGTGTTTGTGTGTGTGTGTGTTTGTTTGAGTGTTGGCTTTTAACATATTGAATGTTTCCACGAGACTGTTTTAAGGTCAAAGCTGGCCGGTGAATTTGTGCTGTGATGTGAAATGAATGCGTTTGGTCGTGTGTTTCATGGTTTATGAATGTGCAAGAGAAAAGCGGTCCCATTGATACCTGTGACCTGGTCAACTAGAATGCGGGAGGTGATTATCCGTCCGTACTGAGAGAAGAGCTGCTCTAACTCCTTCTGGGTCATGGTCTTGGGCAGCCCGCTCACGTACAAGTTAGCATCACGGATGGAGGCTGAACTGGGCCGTGCATATGACACCTGTAGGGCAACAGACACAGTGATCATTCGACGACATTATCACAAGGTATGTTGCTCGGTGTCACAGGACTGTGAATTCCCAGCTAACGTTGCATAATGTTCTTTCAAAGTTATCAAAAATATTCTTGCAGTAACAATGGTGCACATTTTTTAACATTATATATGATTTATATCCAAATATTTGTGTTTATGTTGTTATTAGAATGTATAAAACAGTTACAGCATTAAAAAAGGTTTGGATAAGGTTTTAATAACCAAGCAATAATGTTAATATGTCTAAACACTGCACATTTTGTTCCATGAATGTTCCATGAACAGTCAAAATAACATTTTTCTGTTTTTGTTCAAACGTTAGCGAGACATTGTTACAACCTAAAATTGTTAGCTGGGTTCCTAACCGATTCAGAGACTCATTTGTGTCATCAATCAGAAAGTCCCCATGTGACATTTTAGATGTTAAATGTTTTAGTAAAAGTTTAAGTATTGCTGTTTATCATTATGTATCATTTTATTTGGTGTTTATAAATGAAATGGGTTAACTATCATTATTCCAGCGTTGAAAACATGCCTTGACGAATTTTAATTAGATTTTAATTGTATCTTATTTTATGCATGTAACGTTTTGAATCTACTTTCATAAGACTGAAAAATATTAGACATTCAGAATATATAGCTCGGCTTTAAGATGAAGGAACGAACACACGATAGCTGTTCAGACAATTAATAGCCAACATTCTAAATAAATAAAAATAAACATCTTGCATTGGCAGACGCAGCCTTCAGATGCTGCTGGTCATCTGTGCACCTGTTCAGTCTCTGGTGGTCCCTGTGACAGCTAAAAACTTCAGAAAGAAAATGCCCTCCAAAACCTCCATTTAAGATCAAAGCACAATCCTGTTGACTTATTAGAATTTTATAAGAAAACAGCTGCAGGGATTCTCTGCCATACGCGCTCATTCTCGCAACACCTTAAGAAATTTACAAATTGCCAGTATAAAAGTTATACTGCTAATCTGGTCATTTGTGCATTCTACCTTTAAACACAAACCCAACAAATGATTTAAACTGTGAAAACCTTGTCGTCTGTTTATTTGTATAATATATTATTTCTAAAAAAAGACACAGACTGAGGAGTAGTAACATGAAGCTCAGATGTGTCTTTATTCTATTTTAAATCTGTGGATGATGATGATGATAAACTGACAACACACAACCAATATGCACACACACACCCAAAAAGCAAGCACACATAGACAAAAAATGTACAGATTGCCACATTTTAGATAAAGGCTTATAAATCTGCTCACGCAGCGCACACATAACAACAAATGATAAAGGCTAATGTGTTTTCTGAAATCATGATGGAAGTGTGTGTGTGTGTGAGAGAGAGACAGAGAAAGAGAGAGAGCTGGCTGTCATCTGTGCTGAATAACACTTTGGAACCTTCTGTTTGTGCCTGTAGTGAGAGCCAAGCCGTGTATAGCTCTCTCACTCGCTCTCTCACTCTCGCGTTCCGCACACACTCTAATATCAGCATGCTGTGCTTATCAGCACCTTGGACAGCTCTCTTCCAACAACTCACCATCCCTCCATCACGCGCGGCACGTTCTCGCCCGTCTCAACTCGTCGAACTCGGCAGCACCTTGGACAGAACCTGTCACACTCCAAAACACACTGCATTTGTTTTCTCTCGCTCTCTTTCAACAGCACACGCCCCTGGATCTCTCTGTTCTGACACGCACCGTGCTATTTTCACCCAATTGCACATATGCTCAAACTCAAAGTCGGCGGTAAATGTAACGGCACAAAGAATTAGTTCATATACAAATGAAAATCTTGCCATTATTTACTCACTGTCATATTGGGATTGGACAGGGGGCTCTTTCCCATGCAATCGGAATAAATGGGGTCTAAAGCGTTTAAGCTTAAAGGCAGAGGAGAAGATTCTTTACAGAAACATTTTATGTTATGCTGGTTGTCTCTTTGCATCCTGATTGCATCCACTAAGTAAAGTGGTCTAAATATATTTACATATAATATTATATTTTTTGGAAGGTGCAGGAATGCGTTCATGTGTTCATGTGGAGGGGGCGTGGCTTTGGAGAGAGAGCGCTCTAAACGGAGGGCGAGATCTTACGCTTATAAAGCTAGCGTGCTATTGCTAGCCTTTCTGAAACTGTGTGAGGAACAGGCCAAACGTAATCACAAGACTGACCAATTCTTCAGAATCCCCCTTTAGTATTTTCATGTCAGACTCAAGTTACATGAGTTTGGAACATTATGAATTTTCGTGTCTGGTTGAACTATTTCAATAACGACACAAAATTTGACACGTGTGGGGATAATTAAATATTTTCTGATGTAATCCCAGCAGAAAACGTCAGGGCTGCGCCTCAGCCTGGATTATCTTAAATGAGAGGTTTCTGTTTACAGATTGAATTTTCTTGTTGACTCTATGCACTCTCCACTCATAAAACTGCAGGAGAGATCACTCCCTCTCTTTCTGTCTCTCTGTCTCTCTCTCATTACAGCAGATCAGTTTTAATTCAAGATGGGGAGATGTCTCTATCTCCCTGCCCTTTTAATGCTCACGTCAGTTTAATCTATCCCCATTAATGGCTGAAGCAGCCTTTCCATCTCATATTTTCATTAGTTCTGACATTTGGACAGCAGCGCCATCGCAGGCTGTTACTCTGCTACAAATGCTGAGCTAAACATGCTAAACACTCCGCCATAATCTCCTGAAATCCACTTAAATGGAGAAGGCAAAAGGCGCAGAACCCCGGCAGACTCTTTCCTTCTGCCCTTCTTGTCTTTTTCTCCTCACTCTTCTTTTTCCTTTTTTTTATTGCCATCAAGCAGCTCCAGATGTCGGATCTATCAACACCCCTGTCTGCTGTGAGGAGTGTGAGTGTGTGTCTGTGTGTGTGTGTGTGTGTACACGTATCTCACAGCACAAGTCTGTGCTCCTCTCAACCTCAGTGGGATTTCTCCCATCACACCTCGACGGGAAGGCAAAGCCGGAGTTTTGCTGAGAAATGGAGAAGTGTCATGGAAAAGTGTGTGTAACAGAATGACGAGCGTGTGGAAGTTGGAACGGGAGTCAAACTCTCTCTCTCTCTCTCTCTCTCTCTCTCTCTCACCTACTTTATCTCACTCTTTATATGTTACCAGGGGAGTAGCAGCAAAACGCTGTTTTGTGGATCCGGGTTGCTGCTTCCTGTGTTGGTTGATATGGTGAAGAAACAACAGGTGTTACAATTGCCCCGTACTGCCCTCATGGGGTATTCATGAGATTTAGAAACGAGGGAGCTAGAGCTGTCACAATATCAGATTTTTACTACACGGTTATCATGGCCAAAAGAATTCACGGTAATGGAATTATCATCGTTTCGTCTGGGATGTAAAAAATAAAATAATACTATCAGTTCATCTTTAAGTTTGTTGATTTAGTGTTTTCTCTTTTCCTGGCCAATAAATCATGTTTAAAGTAGGAGTGTAGTGAGGCAGAGAGAGAGTCTGTAAAGGTAAAATGATAAATGAGTGCAATAGCGCCATCTGCTGCGTTGGAGTGTGAACCAGATACTGGTGCTGAATTTTTGACGGTATTATACTGTGTCAGTTATCATGGCTTTTAATTTCATATTCCTGTACGCATTCAGCGTTTGTTCTAACTGCAAACAACATAAGGAACGACCATTCAAGAAAATATTTTCTTGCAGGGAGCGGAGAGTAAATTTATATAATAGAATCGTAAATTCATTGCACCCTTTCTCACTTTCTGCCTCTCATGGAAACATCATCAGAGCTTATTTCTGCGGGAGGGCCCTCATAAACATCGCTTTTCTTTCTCCGCTGGAAAAAAGTGCAAGGAAACGCACTTCGGATAATTAGACTCCCCGTCTTTTTCCTCTTCTCTCTCTTATCCTCTGTAAGACGCAGCTGTCTGTTGCTGTTAGATGGGCTGTCTTCGTCCCGGCTCATTGGGGGGTGGAGTAATGATGGAGGCTTTATGAGGAGGATGACCTTGGAACACACTTATTAGAAGTTATAAGACAGAGGTCTTCCTGGCTGTATTACCGCAGGAGAGGAGCTTTTGAGAGGGGCCGGTGCTGGTCGGATAAGAGGCTCCGTGGAGTGCGGAGAGAAAGGAGGAGAGAGTTTGGGGGGGCGAGCGAGTAAGAGGTGTAAAAGCGAGATCACAAAGAGGAGATAAAGACGTCTGTTTTTCTAGCCCATGCTGAGATGGACGGATGGACAGAGTGAAAAAGTGTGGCGAAAACATTGTTGGCTGCAGTAAGCGTAGAAGAGTATGTAAAGAGTGTGTAATACTTCTAATACCTAAACAGACAAAACCGAAATTAAATAAGGATATTAAAGCTGCAATCCATAACTTTTTTGGGGTAAAAAATAAACAAAAGTCAGATATTGGTGAAGTACATAACAGATCAGTGTTCAACACAATCTCCTTACCTCACACTGATTCGCAACGGTAAGTTTATAATAATGATTTATAATTTGTGCTGCAGGTCCCCGGGAGATGTCAGTTTGGCTTCATTTCACTTCAACATGTATTGATGGAATGAAAAGTATGTAAAGTTACCTGCAATTTTATGTTTTAAACACAGATGGCGGTAGCGAGGCAAGAGTTACAGATTGCAGCTTTAGTAATAAATAAGAAAACATTAATAGGCTAAAAATATTACTAAATAAAACACAATGGAGATTAGCTCACATACAAGTTATGGTATAAACAAAACGTACAATGTGAGTTATGTGCTAACAGGTGGTCCACAACAAGAGCATTTTGACAGTGACTGGGTTTCTATTTCTGTGGTGTTGTGCTGGTCAGCCCCACCCACAGTGAAATCTGATTGGTCCATTATCCCATGCCACATATCTGTACATACATGTATGTTCTGAGTGTCTGTGTCTTTTGCTTTCAGTGTGGAGAGATTACAGAGTTACATTGCTGGAGTTACACAGTGTGAGGCTGAGACACACAGTTCGGGTAGTGTCTCTCTGTATGTGCATTTGAGTGTGTGTGTGTGTAAGCAAAACATGGATGGATGGTGTGGGTGTGTGTGTGTAAAATTTTTTTCATATATGTCATATATGTTGTGTGCATGTGAGCAGCATGGTGCATGTAGCATGTGTTTTGTGCATGTCACGGAAGATAGCTCTTGCTTCATTACCCACAAGTCTGTGAGAGACATAAGCGTAATGTGATCATGTTTACATCAGCATTTATGTAGGCAGAGGGGGAGAGAGAGAACACATTCCTTCAACTCTTAAAGAGACAAATAACCATCAAGATTTAGAAACTACAATCTATATTGTGTTTGATACAGGAGTGCAGTGCACTAAATAACAAAACGTAGATTGAGTCGGACATAAGCTAATATAAAATGACTTCAGGATGGTTCAGGTAATGAGTCCGGTTTTAGATTCAGTAAATGATTTAAACTCTGGCTTTTGTGAGTCTTTCTGACCGATTCATTAGAACCAGAGTTGTTTGTTTTTGTGGCTATAAAAAGCTATGGTGTGTTTTTGACCAGTAAGCGCAGTGTTTTAACAGTGTGTGTGTGTGTGTGTGTGAGTGTATGTGTGTACTACTGCCTCCCTGGAAGTGTTTTAACAGTGTGTTTGTGTGTGTGTGGTGTGTGTGTGTGTGTGTGTTTGTGTGTGTGTGTGTGTGTGAGTGTGTGTGTACTACTGCCTCCCTGGAAGTGTTTTGTCACTGAGGGAAGTGCCACGTGGCAAGAAGCTGTGATGATCGGCAAATACACACAGAGTGAGTCATTCTGTCTCTGATGGATTCTGAAGCTGATGCCGAAACCAGTACTGAAAACATTGCTGGCCAACACACACACGCACACACACACACACTGCCACTCTAGAAAATGCCCGTGTTTAAGAGTTTTGTGCTGTGCTTTTTCACAAACAGCCATGACAACTCTTTTCTTTACCCTCTCTCCCTTTATTCCTCTCTCTCTCTCTCTCTCTCTCTCTCTCCCACACACAAATGCACAAACACGCACGCACTGTTATGTTAAGAGGTACTGAGCTGCTGAGACCGAGCGCTGTGTTTTCATAAGCGGGAGAAATCCAATCTGATTAGATTAGGGCGGATGTAAGTGAGAGGTCTGGGATTATAGGCCAGATGATAACAACACACACACAGGCAGATTATGTTGTGAGCAGCAGTCAGAATTTACTGGTAAAACCAGCTGCTGCTTCTAAATTTACCCCAAAGGAAAATGAAAGCTGTCAGATTTCGACAGACCAAAATGTTTATACCGCTCCACATTCAGATTTATTAGAATGAAATAGAACAGCGAATAGAATAGAACAGTGAATAGAACAGCAAATAGAATAGAACAGCAAATAGAATAGAACAGCAAATAGAACAGTACAGAGAATAGAACAGTGAATAGAATAGAACAACAAATAGAATAGAGAATAGAATAGAACAGCGAATAGAATAGAACAGTGAATAGAACAGCAAATAGAATAGAACAGTGAATAGAACAGAAAATAGAATAGAACAGAGAATAGAATAGGGTAGAATAGAATAGAATGAACATGTCATTGTACAACACAACCGTATAGAAAAGAAACAAATCTGGATTTTTTTCATTGGAAAAGAGATGTATTTAGGCATCTATTTAGCATGTCCATGTTATTTCATTATACATTCTATTTCCTGCTTTTGTGTGACTTCATGATTTGACATTTGGAGAGTCATTTACATA
>JAZGTJ010007063.1:0-23630 GCA_036877575.1 Botia almorhae
AGAATGATCACATATGCAGGGCCATAAAACTGTCAGTTCGATGTGGGCATTTCTCATCTGATGCATTTCAAAAATACGCTATTCATATTTAACAAGCAATGAATATTTACAAGGGCCAGCGAAGACTCAATATGTGGCCACGTGACCAAGAATGCCACGTGACGTCCAATACTGGTTTGAATGGCAAAAGGGGGTGTTGATGTTTATTAATATCGGGATCGAGCTCAAAGATAATTTAGCTAGATATGCTTAAATGAGAAAAGAAAAAGGAATGGGGACAAAAACATGGTAACGCCGTGGTACTTTTTGGTACTTTCTGTTAACGTATAGCGGATTCACGATTCAAGGGGTTCACGCCCACAAAACTGTTCTCTCTCTCTCTCTCTCTCTCGGTCTCACGCTCAATTCTTCAGCCATTGGAAGAGATTTGAGAAAGAGATCTCGACACATGTGGGAGCCTCGCGCTCGCTGCATTGCATTTCCTAATTCATTTCATTAAAGACATGGATTTTCATCAGTCCGTCGGACGCATGACAAGGAACGCCGATTTTCGCCTTATTGCTGCGGATATGTGCTGTGTGCATAACTGGTACCTGTTTTCGTGTCCGACGTCTTCCTGAAGCGCTTCAGGTAAATTGATCGTGTGCTACAAGTGAGACGCGCGCTCCTTTCTCCATTGACCGTCGGTTTGATTCACTGAATTATGTTTGAATCGTGCTACAACGATACAAGTTTCACGGTCTTATGAATTTATTCATTCATATGCTATTTTGTTGTATTTTGATGACGGGGGTGAACCTCACGAAGAACATGTCCGGGTCATATTTCACCCCAAAAATCAAAAGATGCATTTTGCATAAAGAAAATGACGCTAGTTTTGCACTGTGCCTTAATTTCTGTGTCAATTTGCCCGCAACTAGTGTCCTTTCTCCTGGCGTTTTACTTTAGTTTGTTTGTAATTCTTGAACATCCTCATTGATGATTTTCATTGGATTGCAAAACAGTAACGATGACACTGTATAGACACAATGCATTTTTTACCAGATCAGCGTAAATGCAGTTCAGTACATTCTACTATAATGTATAAATGCTCAACGATGTAAATATCATTACTAATATATCGTTATATAGTTAAAATCCGCTAGTCTAATGAGAATATAGTCATTTGCTTTATTTTTTCTTTTCAAAATATACTATGTGTGTAAAATAAATGGTATATATTTATATACTGAAGTTAAATTCCGATTAAATTCCGAAATTCAGATTCCGTGGCTTCGTGGCGTGCGCCTGACACACTGTTGATCCATTTGTTTCGTGGAAACGCCGTGAGGTTTATTGACGTGCGTGTCCATGTTTTCATGAGTTCAGCTCGTCTTAGCTGCATTTGATAGATCTTAATTAAACGCAATGGGAAATTGATTCTTTCTAGGTATACGTATATATGTGTGTGTATTATGTATGTATGATTACTCAATAACATGCTTAATTCCGTTTACTAGCGTCGCTAGAGTAGCCAATATGCAACCAATGTGTTACACTCCCAAATATACATTTACTTCATTAGTTAAACTGTTTAAATGCTTACATTAAAGCCTACATTGGTTGGATCTGCTCTATGGTTGAAAGCTGTACCCGAGTCTGACACTCGGGAACTAAATTGTGTTTTTGTCTTCATTTAACATCATCATAGGGCGAGTTTCATAGCTTCCAACCCGTGCCACAAAACAGAACCTGGAAGAACTTCCCAATGAAGACATCAGTGATGGATCTGAAGGTGGAACATATGGACATGGATTACGAGCAGCCTCCGCCTCTCCAGGTGTTTGCGAACACCTCGACTCTCCACGGCATCTCTCACATTTTCTCCTATGAGAAGATAACGGCCAAGTGCTGCCTGTGGGTAGTTTTCTTCCTAAGTTCCCTAACTTTCCTGCTGTACGTCTGCATCGATCGGGTTCAGTTCTACCTGGAATACCCCCACGTCACCAAGCTGGACGAGATCACGACCGCCATGATGGTTTTCCCCGCCGTAACGATTTGCAATCTCAACTCCATCCGCTTCAGCAGAATCACGCGCAACGACCTGTACCACGCAGGAGAGCTGCTGGCGCTGCTGAACTCCAGGTGGGTGAGCGCGGTCACCGTCTGCGCGACGGGAGCCGCGTTTAAGTTATAATAATGAGAGTGAGTCATTGTGGTACAGTATGAGTCACCCGGTCGATTGGATCCTCTCGACCTCCGTCGTCCCGCGTCAGCACGAGCACACGGGAGCGTCAATTATAAACGCGCGTTTATTGAAAAGCGGAAGTGATTATTGAGACTCTAGAGAGTGCCTGAATAGTATAGTGATTGTATAGCTTACACGTTTCCTGGCTATGGTTTTTTTTATATTTAGAAAAGAGACCAGTAGACGGGGAAGAGGGAGGTGAGGCGTGTCAGTTTTGGGCAGCGCAGTTAAGTCTTTCATATTAAGATCTTTTAATGAAAATCAGCTGGCAGTATCAGATTCGACTTGGAGAAACAGGAAGTCGTGATTGAGTTACTGCAGTGTAACACCCAGCGGTTGTGATGTGATGTGGGTTTGAATTGGACCTCAGTCATGCCTGCTGCTGCATTGCATTCCAAGTGTCTCTCTATCTCTCTTTGTCCGCCTCTGTGTGCTACTTTTCAGCATGTTGATAGAGAATTAACCTTGACCATTAACTTCTTAAGAGTATTGCACACATAATGCATCGTGTGCACAGATTTGCTGCATTATGTTTACAAAATAAATGCATAAATAATGACGTTGTGTCATTTTGACTTACAACAGTTATGACTGTGGTCAAATGTACTGTAACAGAGATACAGTCTTGAACAAATGGGCAAAGCATTTTGCTGTATTTTGTTCTATGGCATCTGATTTCAACACATAGGAGTTGAACTGATTTGATTTATATAAATAATTTTACTTTACCAATAAACTTTATTATATTACAAGAAACTATAAAAACAGAATCCACAAACCCCGCTGAAAAGAACAAAAAGCATAAACAAGCTAAAAGTGGTTTGCCGGTCTAAACTGGTTTCAACAGGTTTGGCTGGTCCCTCGACCCTTCTAAAACCACCAGACCAGTCTGACCAGTGAAAACCAATTTAACTAGTGAAAACTAATTAAACCTGTTTTAATTAGTAGGAAAACTCTTAATGCAAGACATGTAAAAAAAATGAAGTATGTAGCAAAATTAAACATGGGGGATTTATTTAGAAGCGCGAAGCGTGTCTAATTTTCAAGTGTGTGTCATTCTCTCTCTCTCTCTCTCTCTGTGTGTGCGTGTGTAGGCATGAGATTCGGGACGCTCATCTGGTTGAAGAAAGTGTGATGGAGGTTCTGAAGAGCAAAGCTGACTTTCGCCAGTTCAAGGCACGGCCCTTCAACATGATGGAGTTTTATAATAGAACAGGACATGACATGAGGGACATGCTACTCTCCTGCCGGTTCAGAGGCTCTCCGTGCCAGCCTGAAGACTTCAGTGTGGTGAGACTGTCCAGGGACACACAATGATAGATCGTTTTCAGCTGACGTCCTCTAGCTGTAGCGTTTCTTTATTATGGAGCTCTCCAGGGTGCTGAAAGAGCCAGCGGCCCATTTTTTGTTGTTCTTTAGGTTTCTGCCAAGTCTAGGAGTGTAATATTTGACAGTCATATGGTATACACCACAGAAGCATGAAAAGTACATTTATGCATTTGGCAGATATACGTTTTTGCATCCAAAACCTACATTGAATATACAGTGTATGATATATAAGTGCCCTGCATCAGTATTGAGACAGTAAATTGCTCTGTTTGATGTGGTGTCAACAATTGTTTCATGATTAAAAGATGAATATGCGTAAAATGTACAGAATGTCACTTTTTTTACATTTTCCACTGCTTTTCGGTCAGAGTTCCGGTTAGAGTTTCGGGAAGAGCTCCCTCGCCTTCATCTTGTCTCATGTGTGTTCTTACTGAACGCAAGAAGCAATGGACAGAACTGATATTACACAAATCCCTGCTTTTAATGTGTGAACACAATGCGATAGGATGGACCTGATCACTTACAAACGTCGTCGTCAACCATTTGCCCCAATACGTCTAAATTTGTAAAACATTTATGTTTTGTTGAAACAGCCGAAGAAGAAAATGTGGCATTCTGTGCTTTTGCCTCAGATTCATCTTTTAATCATAAAAGATTTGTTAACCCCACAGCGAACAGAACCAATTTTTTTAATTCCCTGTCTCAGGGCACTGTATATCAGGGCACCAGGCTTTCACTATCTGATTCCAGCGTATTTCTTTTCGAAAAATAATAATTCTACTTTAATTAACCCTTTTTTAACCCTGAGCTATGAATGTAGATCTAATTATTAGCGGATTACTAAAAATGAGCATTAAAGAGTTTCGTATGACAGTATGAGGACTGTGGTGCTAAGAGGTTGCTTTGGTGATGTAACCGTGTTTCTCTCCAAGTTTCCATGGCGACATGTGGAACAGACTCCCCCATCCCTATTCAAAGCATCTGAAGTCCTTTGTGTGTGTTTGTGTGTGTGTGTTGGTGATAATGCTCTACTTACCCAAATGCCAATATGAGCATATTGTGCAGGGATTTTTCCGTCTCTAAATATAAATGCATGTGTAACCGCATTAGTAGTTCCCCGATGAGCCAGGAGTCTGGCAGATAATGCAGGTTTTTTAATTCCTGATGATTTTTGCACACCTTTCAAAAGAGCTTAAAAATTGCCTTTCGCTTCAGGCTGCTTCGGATTCCCACAGCACGTCCGAAATACCCTGCAGCCTTTAAAATAGGTCAGTGTTAAATATTAGATTTGCTGTGAAGTGTGAGAGAGCGCCTGGGACATGCTATTCTTTATCTCTGACTTCACTGGCTCTGTGCTTTGGGAGAAAATAGCTCTGTGAGGTGCCCCAGACTTTGTGTCATGTTTAATGGAGGTCCAGGGAAGGCTGGTCGTCTGTGTCTTCATGGCCAGTTCTCCTTTGAGTCCTGAATTTTGTGGCATCGAGCATTCTGCAGGATACCGCACAGCTATGATTAAATGTATGATGTATTTGGTATCGGAAGGAGATTCGCTTGCTTCATTAACCCTGATAACTGAAGTCATTTAACTGAACTGCTCCTTATATACTGTCTAGTGTTTTCATCTGGTACTCTGTTTCTCCATGTTTTAGTCACTGTTCTAAAGCATGAGACGAACAAGTCACACGTTTCGGTGTTACACTATTAAAAATGTAATAAACTGTGTTAATAAACTATTAAATAACTGTTAGATTACCAGAACTGTTATCTAACCGAGCATGACAAACGTGTCGTTTAAAAGCACCCAATATTTGCATTAGGAAGTAGTAAATAATCTTCTGATGTCATATCTCACACCTGTCTCTCTCATATCTACATGTACCAAAACGCAGAGACAGAAGATGTGAGAGACAAAGTAAATCTGTTAAACACACACCCCTTCCCTCTTCTGCCCTAAGACGTCTTCTGTAATGACTACAGACAATGTCTCACATCTTCAGTTGCTAGATGAATAAATTATAGGTAATGAATAATCACACATGGCAATTAGATGGTGATTAAAGTGCCTTTGCATGCCATCTGTACTCTCCCCCAACTTAAATGATGTTTACAGCTAATCATGACAGCTAATTGGACTTCAGAGTGTTGCCCAGGGAGACAACGGATGGGGGAGGGGGGTGTTACATAAGGAATGAGGACCAAAAAACACATAGACTGTCAAATGCTGACCAACGATCTTTGAATCTTTAACACGGTTACTCCTTACAATGCTTTTTTCGTATGTTCATTAAAATGTCGCTAAAAATATAAAAAATGTGCCAAAATAATATAAAAATATTTCATATGTATTTTCTAAAAATGGCCACAGTTGTAATGTGTTGTAATGTGTAATGTGCTCAGAGGTTGCACCCTGAGTTTCTAGATGTATTTTTTATTTTTATTTATTTATTCTGGTATAGAATAAATTTTTTATTTTATTTTATTCTGGTTCTCAGATATCACTTGGTCCCTTAAAGTCTGCATGAACAGGAAGGTCCAACCGACTTCACATCAGTGTTGTGATGTAATTCAGTTATACAGAAAAATGGGGGTGTGGCTTGTTTTTTTTCACTGGGAATTGACTGGATCTAGAAAAGTAGGCGTTTAAATACTCACAGTGGACTAACAGTTGAAGGGGAGTGGTTAACGCTCTGGCTCTGCCCACCCGCCATCAGACTGACCTCATCCGAAAGATCTGTCTTTCCAAAAGAGAATTTTTACGTTTTCAAATTTTTATTAAAGATTACAATGGCACATGAATTTGAAAAGAGTAATGACGTGCGCAGACAAATAATTTATAGCCACTGCAATATTTCATAAAAAATAAGAATAGTATTTTAGTCATTTTGTAATTTTACTTTCATGGTGACTTTAAAATGTAATTTTATAGATTTTTTTGCCCTATTTATCATGTTCCAGGAACACGTCATTAGTCTGATTGCTTGGGAATAAAATACCACCTCTCTCTTCAACAAGCTGAATGATTCCAGCTATAAATGTTTTTAATGTATCAGCCTGAGAACGATCATCTAATCTGTTTCTAATGCAAGAGTCCTCCATCCATCTTTCCTGTGCTTGCGGACTGCTGTAATCATCATTCCTTAGGGCTGCAGAGATTTAAATCAGACAGCTGTGTCAGACAAACCTGCCCTCACGAGAACCCACAGCCCACAGAGTGTCGTGATTCAGGCAGCTGGTCAGTTAGACACCACGTGAGGGAGGGAGAAATGTTACAGGGTGTGTGACTAGAAATACCAAACCAAATCCACCATCTAGCAGGTCATACAATTATTAAGAGTGACATATCTGAGCACTTGATTTGAAAGCGAACAGGAATTCATTTTACTTTGTAATGTGATGTATTTCAGAAGGAAACAGGATGTTCATAGAAGAAATATGTAGTGACAGAACATGATTTTATCCTTTGAGGATTAATTGGAAGGTAAAAAGTTTCTGTATGTGACAGGTGGATGGCAGGGAGCAGAAGCAGAACCTAGTAATAGACGAAAATTTGAAAAGGAACGTTTTTCTCAGGGGTGCAAAGAATGGTATTACATTTTTATATAAGATTGTAAAAACAAACATCGGCCCCTTAATGTGCACTGGTGAATTGTGCACAATGTGACTCGGAACGTGTATTAAATAGCATTAATTTTAATTTCCCGTTGGCTTTAAAAGTTCAAAGGCACACTCTTAAAAAGATATAAAGGTACTACACAATGCCATAGGAGAACCATTTTTTGCTGTATGGTTCCAAAACGAATGTTTAACAATCGTAGAACCTGTTTCACAAAAGGTTCTATGTAGTGGAAAAAAGTTCTTTAGACTATAAATAGGTAAGCATAAAAGGTTCTTCACAGGAATGCCATAGAAGAACCATTTTGGTTCCTCAAAGAACTTTACAGTCAAAGGTTCTTAAAAGATAAACTTGGCTTGTTGGTTCTTAAGGCAAAATGTCAAATGCTCTTTGTCTTTGTAAGTCGCGGGATAAAGGCATCTGTTAAATAAATAAATGTAATGTAAATAGAACCATTTTTTTCTTACTTTACCTCTAATAGTCTATAGAACCTTTTTCCACTACAAAGAACCTTTTGTGGAACAGAAAGGTTTATGGATACTAAAGGTTCTTATGGAACCACAGAGTCAAACATGGTTCTTCTATGGCATTGTGAATGGCCCCTGTTTGTTTAAGAGTGCAGGTTTGTTTATGTGGTTGGTTTGATGCAGAATGTTTACTCACAGAAGTGCTAATGGACGCAGTAGGGGAGGTCACTGTGACTCAGGTCTGATGGGTCATGGGAAATAAAGCACAGACACAAACTCTCTCAGCATCTCTCTCTAGGTGTTCAACACAAAAACACACAGTCAGACAGATCGAGCCGCGCTTAAAGGGAGATACTTTAAATGTTTAATTAATGTAACAAAGAGAACTTTAAGAAAGAATTCTGCGCCTGGTGTGTGTGTGTGTGTCTCTTTGTTTCTCTGATTTGGTGCTCTGTTTCCATGGGAACCAGCTCCCTTTAATAATTCTCAGCAGGTCTAAAATGAACTTCATTTTTTTTCCCTCTCTACTGCTTTCATTGTTTATGTCTCATGTCAATTTTACAGAATAGAGTTTTCACCAGCAGTAAAGAATCAAAACAACACAGCCCTTGCGATATCACGTTATTGACTTCAGATCATTTCCATGTGCTGAAAACTGATGTAGACCATTACAACAACACGCTGCGATGTGTCAGATGGTATCACATTGTACTTTCATTGGCGACTTTAAAGAATCATGGTATTTACATGGCATTAGGAAGGTCTTTAGGGTACTATGGTATTACTTCATTGGTTTTCAGTGTATACCTGAAGCTATGCATCATCCAGACACAGCAGCATAAATATTGGCTGTATGCGCAGTTATTTTGTTTATTGCACAAACTGTTAATTTTTATTGCAGGTACTGGTAATGTATTAAAACTGCAATCCCTTTTTTTTGGTAAAAAAAGAGCAATAATCAGTTCTTCAGCAAATAAATAACAGATCAATGTTGAAAACTTTGTTTCTTTACTTTACCCTGATTTGCAGCGCTAAGTTTATAATAATTTTTAATTTGAGCTTTTGTGTCCGATTTCGCAGGTAATGTCAATTTGGCCTCATTTGACTTAAAAAAAGGTAACCTGCAAGTTTATGTTTCAAACAGAGATGGCAGTAGAGAGGCAGAAGTTGCAGAAATGCCTTTTAGATGGAGTCTTTTCCCTCTCTCGCATACGTGCGTGCATGTTTTAACGCGTGCCGCTTTTTCTTGTGTGTCGCAGGTATTCACGCGTTACGGAAAGTGTTACACGTTTAACTCGGGCACCAATCGTGAGCCACTGGTCAGTGTTAAGGGAGGAATGGGAAACGGACTGGAGATCATGTTGGATATTCAGCAGGATGAATATTTACCTGTGTGGGGAGAAGCAGGTGAGAACATGCGTCATTTAGACGTCAGGTGTGCTGTAAAAGCCCGTTCTCACACTCCTGTTCTCTCCCAGCCGACTCTTCGTTTGAGGCGGGAATCAAAGTTCAGATCCACAGTCAGGATGAAACTCCATTGATAGATCAGCTGGGCTTCGGAGTCGCCCCGGGATTCCAGACATTTGTGTCATGCCAGGAGCAGCGAGTGGGTGTTGCGCTACCATGAGCTTTTCTGGATCATTTTTCTGTGTTTTTATTTATTTATACACCTGCTTATTTTTGTTTTGTTTGTTCAGCTGATTTATCTTCCTGCTCCGTGGGGGAGCTGCAAGGCCAGTCCCCCGAGCTCCGATTATTTCAGGGCGTACAGCATCAGCGCCTGCCGCACGGACTGCGAGACACGCTACCTGGTGGAAAACTGCAACTGTCGCATGGTGCATATGCCTGGTGAGTCACGGCAGCAGTTAAAATAGCACCAGAATCTTCTCCTAAATAATCCACTGAGAACACTCGACACACAGTCTTAAGCAGCAATCCCACATTGCTGACCAAATAAATGTCAAAAAAGTCCATACGTTCCTTGTGCTGTTTTTAAAGTCTTAAGGAGCCGTAAGATACAGTAGTTTTGTTTGAGCAATAACAATTTTAACTTGTTCTATATTAAAAAACCGGACAGACGTTTTGCAAAACATCAACATTTTGTGAGTTTAGAATGACATATGGGTAAGAAAAAGTTGTTTTTGGCGGGATGAACTGTTCTTTTAATGACGACAGGATAATTACTGCCCCCGCAGGTGATGCACAGTACTGCACTCCTGTTTTATATAAGGAATGTGCGCATCCTGCACTAGGTAAGTGGCTTTTATTATGCAGTAGTTTTCCTCAGTATATCACTGGTCTATAGATTTGTTTCTTCATTAAAATCGTCACTGCACTGCATTCACCTTTTCATTTGCCCGTCATTTTATTGCATGCAGTGTAATGTTTTATCTCGTTGTGGTTGCACAGATTTCCTCGTGGAGACGGACAGCGACTACTGCACATGCGAGACTCCGTGCAACATCACACGCTACAGTAAAGAACTGTCCTTTGTCAAGATCCCCAGCAAAGCATCAGTCAAATACCTGGCCAAAAAGTACAACAAATCTGAGAAATACATCACGTGAGTGTTGCGTCAACATGAATTATGTGACTACAGTTTTCCATCTCAGTATTTAAAGGTGCAGTAAGTGTTTTTTGAGAAACACGGTTGAATATTTAAATAAACACAAAAGCAAACCATTATTTGAATGTTGTGCTAGAGGTGTGTGTGTTTGTGTTTTACAAAAATAAATAGTGTTTGCACATAATTCTGGTATGAAAATAACAGCTAAAACAGTAGACCGGACCAGTCACCACAACACCATAACACCCTCGTAGCCAATCAGCAATAGGGGGCATAAGCGCCAGCTGTTAGTCATTGTCTTTTTTTTTCTCAGCCTGTTTATTATTTTAAGGGTGGAGCAATGAGAAGAGGAGTGTGTTTGTTTTGTTGTCAATGTTAAATATTAACAGCATTTGTCTAAAATCGCTTACTGCACCTTTTAATGTATAAAGTATAACAGTAGTGGAAACACAAGACACAGACTTTTGGCGTTTACACTGATGATTTGTTGTATGTTCTCAGTGAGAATGTTTTGGTTCTGGATGTGTTCTTTGAGGCTCTAAACTATGAAACCATTGAACAGAGGAAGGCTTATGAGGTGGCTGGTCTGTTGGGTAAGTCAGTTACTGTTAGTGGTTCCTGATTCTGAAAACCATAACAACCACCTGGAACACCATAGCAACCTCGTAATATACAGAGCTCCACAGACATCTTAACCTGTGTCTGCAGGTGATATCGGAGGTCAGATGGGGCTTTTCATTGGCGCAAGTGTTCTTACGATTTTGGAGCTTTTTGACTACCTTTACGAGGTAAGATTCATAAAGTTCTGCAGCACAGTTCTGTCTTTTCACAAACCTTGTTTCTGGGGTTTGTTTTAATTTGCGTAACAATTTTTGTGACGTGAGAAAAAAAAGATCACAAAGTCGGGTTTGAAATGACATGAGGTCATCTACTCATATAAGGCTAAAATGCCTTAATAACTTTGTCTTCTTGTGTTTTATGAAGGTAATGAAATACAGGTTATGCCGCTGTTCCGACAAAAAGCACCAAAACAGCAACAGCACTGATCATGGGACTGTCCTGGGCCTGGACGATGTCAAATGTCACGTCGGCAAATTTCATTAACATTTCTGTGGTTCTCCAGCTGTCTGCCTGCCACATATGTTCATCTCCTGTCACTGGGACACCAGCACAGTTTTGGAATCCTGTGGCTTTGTACGAAACAACAATTTTTGAAGGCTTTTAAAAATACTTGTTGCTTTTCCGAAGCCATTTATGATGTCGTTGCTTTAGGGCAGGAATGTAAACTAAATTAAATATGGATTGAATGGCTAGATCTTCTGTGTGCCTGGACTGTCTGATGGAAGTACATCTGCATATAATATGTTAACTATAAATATATATATTAATATGTGCATTGTAATGGCTACGATATGGCTGTAAATGCGTTGTGACAGACAAATCACAAAGACATTGTGAGAGGGCCATCCAGTGTGAGCTACTGTACCTGTAGGTTTTAGAACATCTATGATGCGAGCATGACATCATCAACCCGTGCCATTATAGAAAGAATCACTGTAGATATAACCAATATGGGGTGCATGCGAGCTCTCAATGGCTACTGTACGCAGTGTCATGATTGTTGCTGGAGTTGGCAGGTGCGTGTGCATGTGGTTAGGAGCATGCATGTGTGTGTCTGTCGTTTGCATGTACGTTTATGTGTCTGTTAACGTTACGTGCCATTGTGTCTTTTGGCTGTGTGTGTGGGAGAGTGAGAGAGAAAGCTTGATGCATGTGTGTTTGTCTGTTTGTATGTGTGTTGTTTTTGTGCATGTATATATTACATGTGATAAATACTGGAATGGGTGGAGTAACGGGCCGTTGAGGATTTTTTAAACAGGAAATGTTTTTTAAGTGTGTGGTGATACTATAAGTCAAATTTCAGCTGATAGAATGTTGTGTTTTTTTCTTGTGGAGTATATGGTTATTTTCTCATGTCTTTATTTCGGTTCATTGTACTAATCCCATACATATTGTGGTTCTATGCGGTTTGTTCTCTCAAAACCCCAATTAATTCAAAGTATTATTATTATTATATTGATTGATTTTCAAAGGACAGCAGCATTAAAATGTAAAACAAACATTTTAAACTGATTTCTGTATTTTTGATGTTTATCATGTGACTGTACTAAAATTTGATTTTTATATGAATAAAAATGCTTAAAATTATGTCTTAAATTTAACTGCCTGGAATACTTCTGTGTGTATGTACGAAAAGTGTTGAAACTATCTACAGGTCACGCGTTTACAAATTTATCCACTCGGAATCTGTAAGATAATGTAGATTTCTGGAATTGCTTTGCTAAGGCAGCATTTTTTCCCCATGGAATTTCCACTTCGCACCCCAGGAGCAGTTTTGAAATTCCAGTACGTTTTCTTTTGTTCAAAGTGAAATTCTGACTTCGTATGCCACACAAGCTCCTAAACTATAATGAAACTATATTTTGCCTAAAGGCAATGAAGCTTATTTTAAAACTACCAAAATAGTTTTTCATTGTGACCTCATTAGACGACAGTTTTAATTACTTATTCTGTTAAAAACAGATTATGCCTTAAGCCAGTCCCTAAGATACAGCAGCGGGCAGATCTAGCAGTGTGCTTCAACAGTGTGTTGTTTAGCCTGCGGGTCGGGTTACAGCTTGGCTATGAATATGCTATTATGTCCAACTCAGATTAAAGTTCAAGTCAGTGCATAAAATATGATCACTGCAGACTTGCTATTGGTAATAACAGGACATTGTTTTACCCAAAATTTACCCAAACCCTACAGTAATGTTAATTTTCACTAAAATACCACAATGTCCTTCGCTGTGTGTGAAAATTGTTAATTTGTTGTCTTTGTGGTATTTTTTTTGCCATAGTACTGTTGGAAATACAAGCTAGTATTTAAAGTGTTAAGACTGAAATAATGGTTACTATGGTAAATGTTTGGGAACTACACAACTTTATATTTGAACAAGCTTGGCCAGTTACAAAATACATCGGTAACACTTTACAGCAAGGTTTCATTGGTTGGCATTAGTTAACTACCTAGTTGACCCACCAGTTTACAGTAAGCAGAGTCGTCGAAGCTGGGTTAACCCTCTGCTGGGTAAATAGCAGCGGGGGGCGTGGTTTCCCTCTGGGGGTGCAAATAGCAGCTGGGGGCGTGGTCTCTGAGTTTGCGCTGGGTTTGATTGACAGATCAGTGCGATTGTAATTCAGAAGACAGAAGTCAGCTAAGGATCCGGCGAGGAATCGGCGCAATGTCAAGTCCTAAAAAGATCTGCATCATCGGCTCCGGGAACTGGTAAAAAAATTGGATATATTTTTAGAAAGTTGTAGCTGTGAAAGTTCAGAATCGTATAACGGCATTAAAGCATTAATAGAAACAAGCGCACATTCAGCACAAGCCCTTGAAAGACATTCAACACGTAAGGTTGTGTCATCTGGAACGGACGGATTACAAGACGTTATATTACGTTTATGAACTATATATTTAGTGTACACTGTAAAATATGACACCCTTTTAAGATGTCTTGCTTTACAATACACGCACCTTCGGGTCAACAATATACTGTTTGTTACTGTTACACATGTCCTAGTCACTCACTTTGAGAATCAGCTAACCAGATATTGACCTCTGCTGACCACATCTGTAGTTCACTGTTATGTCATTTTTAATGTTAAGATGCAGCAGTGGAGTATTATACTGTATTATACTGTATACTAATTTATTTCATGCGTGTTTGTTAATATAAATCTGACCAGAGACATGTGTGTTAAGTTCCCCATCAATAGTTTACTGGTTAACCAAAGTTAATGGGTACATGTTTCTTTTTGCATTAACAGAGAAACACTGCCAGTTAATATCAGGGGTTAAATGTGACCTAGAATTAACTTTCACTGTCTATAAATAAGCAATATATTCAGGTCGTATGGTGCTATTTGGCTTAGAAACAGAAATCCAAAAGTAGTTGTGTTTATATAATAATACAAGCATACGTGTTTGTAGTTTATATATACTGCTATTCAGAATCACAATGAATCACAATACAAATATGCACAATAAGAGTGTGTGTTCTGTTTAATTTGAATTCAGCATTTACACACTCGACCTGCTCAGAATAATTCATCTGAATACAGCATTCACACACTCGACCTGCTCACAAAAATTAATCTGAACTCAGCGTTTACACACTCGACCTGCTCAGAAAAATTCATCTAAATTCTGCGTTCACACACTCAACCTCCTCAGAATAATTAATCTGAATTCAGTGTTCACACACTCGACCTGTTTAGAAAAATTCATCTGAATTCAGCATTCACACACTCAATCTGCTCAGAATGATTCATCTCAATTCAGCGTTCACACACTCGACCTGCTCAGAATAATTAATCTGAATTCAGCGTTTACACACTCGACCTGCTCAGAATACTCAGTCAAGCTACACTGTAATATTGACGTGTAGTCCGAATATTATAATATTGTACAATGAAACCTTTCACACCATGAACTCTCACTCTCTTTCTCTCGTGTGCCCAGGGGCTCTGCTATTGCGAAGATCGTTGGCATGAATGCGAGGAATAACTCAAAGTTCGACTCCAGCGTGAACATGTGGGTGTTTGAGGAGATGGTGAATGGGCGCAAGCTCACTGAGATCATCAACACAGACCACGAGAATGTCAAGTATTTGCCTGGACACAAGCTTCCAGAGAATGTTGTAAGACACTATTTCACAACTATAACTGATGTCCAAAATCCTAATCCTTATATTATCAGTTTGTAGCAGCAGTAAAGATACAGTGTGTCACAAACAGACACAAACCCTCAGATTTATAGAGCAGGAGAAGCAGAGCTCAGTCAGACACGCAGATGTCTCGTCTGAGAAATGGTTTCATCAGCAAAGAGATCAACTGCTTCACATGCTCCACCCCAGCTGACAGAACGTTCTTTAAGCGTTGGCTAACATTAACAAGCATCGTTCTTATAACCAAGCAATAATGTTAATACAAGGTCTAAAAAACTGGATGTTTTGAACGTTCTCAGAACTTTCAAAATATGTATATATAGTTCCATTATGTTCCATTATAACAAACATTATAAATGGAAACGTTAGGGGAACGTTCTTACAACCTAAAGTTGTTGCTCCCCATGTTCCTCTACAGAGGAACTTACTGTAACACAATACAGAAGTTAAAATAGTGCTGACACTCGTAAACCTCTCAGTGGCACTTGGTGCTCTTCAAGGAAAGCATCCGTCTGCACTCAAGTACTAGTAAGAAGCTGTAAGCTGTGTGTGGCTTCAAGCTGAGGACCAAAGGGTTGAGAGCCAGCCAAATGATTAGGTGTCACAGCACTGTCTGACATCACTCTCTGACATCATTATAGTTCCTGTCCTGCAGTCTCCATGACAGTGACTATAACTATTGTGTATGTAGCTCAAGAGCTTGAGCATGGCATTACTAATGCCAGAGTCATGAGTTTGATTTCCAGCAAGTGGACTGATTTAAGTTTTGCTTACAGTGCATTGTATAAAAGTGCATTACAGCCAAATGTTTAAATGTAACAATATATATGCTGCTCACAACCGAGTCAGACAGAGGATAACAATGGGGAGTGACCACCATGTTTTTGGACACGCTTATAAGGATATCAGCTCTTAATCATCTGGGATTACAGTGGCCCATTTGTTGTATTACTGGTTTCATCATTAAGTTTTAAAGAGATTCTGTTACTGTGGTATTCTCCCAGTTTCACTCAGGCTCTCCTTCTCTCTCTCTCTCTCTCTCTCTCGCTTGCTCACAGGTGGCAGTGCCAGATCTGCTCGAGGCTGCCAAGAACGCTGACATTCTGCTCTTTGTAATTCCACATCAGTTCATTGGTCGTGTTTGTGACACCATGAGGGGAAAAATCAAACAGGATGCGCTCGGAATGTCATTCATCAAGGTTCTGTATGCTCACGAATACACGGAGTGTGTGAAAGTTGTTCCTTTGTGCCCGTTTCCAACTTACTCAGCAGGATTTCATGTAGAAAAAAGAGGAAAGTTGCTTCCTAAGATCACGAGACTGTCACATTGCACACAGATAGCAAAAACGATGACAAGGAACATTCTCTGAACATTGGTTGATGTTCTGTAAAAGTTTTTTCAGCATTATCACAAACATTCTTGCAGTAACGTTAGTAGACACAAGTTTTTAGTGGAACGTTTTAAAAGGTTACGGCATTTAAAAACGTTTGAATAATGTTTCTATAACCAAACAGTAATGTTAATACAACAATCTAAAAAACTGGATGTTTTGAACATTTCTAGAAAGTTCAAAATAACGTTTGTTATTACTTCAATGGAAATGTTAGGGAAACATTGTTACAACCTTAAATTGTTAGCTAAGAAGTTGCTTCCTAGGATCACGAGAGTGTCTCATTGCACACAGACAGCAAAAGCGATGACTCTGCATGTGTGTGTGTGTTTAGGGGGTGGATGAAGGACCAGATGGACTGAGGCTAATTTCAGAGGTCATTCATGAGAAGCTTGGGATCAAAATGAGTGTTCTGATGGGAGCAAACATTGCTAACGAGGTGGCCGACGAGAAATTCTGCGAGACCACTATCGGTGAGTTTAGTAACACATCTTGAAATTCTGCTGATTTTACATAACAGTATAAACAATCACTCGCTTATTGTTGGTGTTGTTTGTTAGGCTGCAGGGATCCGGCTCAGGGGGCGGAGCTAAAAGAACTCATGCAGACGCATCACTTCCGGGTCAAAGTCGTACAGGAAACAGATGTGGTGGAGATCTGTGGAGCCCTGAAGGTTTGCGTATTAATATCTGCTCACAGCAGACCAAGATCAAAAATTAAATCAACATTGTGTTTTTACAGCACAAAACAATCAAACCTGTGAGCATATTTACAGTAGCCCAAAATTAAGTATTTGGACCCAAAAGCCAGGTTGCTAATTTTGCCACAGATGATTAATAAAGTATGTATCTATTTCTCTCTCTCTCTCTCTTTCTCTCTGTCTAGTTATCATTTGCAATGCCAATTTTCAGTGTAAAGAGTTGTTATATTTGGCTATATATAGAATTGTGACTCAAGCAGTATCAGACACATTTCTGATGTGCTAATAGATTCTGTGTTCTGTCTTACAGAACATTGTAGCAGTGGGGGCAGGTTTCTGTGATGGGTTGGGCTTTGGTGACAATACGAAGGCGGCAGTGATCAGACTGGGTCTGATGGAGATGATCAGCTTTGCTCAGATGTTCTGCACCTCCGGCTCCGTCTCACCCGAGACTTTTCTCGAGAGCTGCGGCGTTGCTGATGTCATCACAACATGCTATGGAGGACGCAACCGTAAGGTCGCGGAGGCCTTCGCCAGGACCGGCAAGGTGAGACACAAGAACTTAAAGTAACAGTGCACCAAAAATGACAATTCCGTCACCTTTCACTTACTTGGTTCTGAATGTCCAAACTGTAGCAAACAAATCATAAGATTCGCTGTTTCAGTCTCTCGAGGAGCTTGAAAAGGAGATGTTGAACGGACAGAAACTTCAGGGTCCGACCACGGCCGCTGAGGTCCACACGATACTTAAAAACAAAGGCCTGCTCGACAAGTAAGACTTAAATTCGGATTAATTTGTATTGGAACCTCATTGAACGTGTTTACACCAGACCTATTTTAAATGATTCGTATTGGAACTCTTTCTCCTGTATTTCTGCAGGTTTCCTCTGTTTTCTGGAGTGTATGAGATCTGTTACGAGGGTCGACCTGTCACTGACTTCATCCAATGCTTGCAGAACCATCCAGTACATCAGTGACATGAAGACAGTGTACTGACTGAGTCATACAAACACAACAGTGGGTGTTGTGTTTGTATGCTTGTGAGCTGCTGTTATCATATGTTGTGTGTTTGAATGCTAAACAGTCCCAAGAGGGACACCATTTCTCAGAATTACAGTAAATGTTCTTAAAACATAACAAATAAATCATTTGTGAGCTGCAGTTTTCCATTTCATTTAAATAGCCATCTTATGAATTAAATACATTATTGGGATTATTAAAGAAAAATAAATAGCATATGTTCAAACAACACAGGTGACAATCCAATAATAAATCATTCAAAACCGAAATGTAAACAGTAATTTTAATGTGTCCAAAAACAATATCAATACATATTTTATTAACATATTGAGTTGATGTTTCTATATACTTTCCAAGGATGATAACAGCCAGTTGGTAACATTTAACAGCCGGTAAAATGTAACTGTAAAACCGTCAATTAAATATTACACGGTAAAAACAGTAAAATGTTTAAGAACTGGAGATGCATCTGCTGTATTATAGCTGGTCATGCACAAATTAAAGAACTGTTACAAAAACAGCCTCCAGAGGGCGTAACTGTCTTAGATCTATCTATCTATCTATCTATCTATCTATGGAATGTCCGCATTTAGACAGACAAGTAAACGTGTGTGTGTGTTGAAGTCAGTCAATCTGATCATTTAAAATGGCACATGATGGTAGATAAATTAAACAGAGTTATTCTGCCGGATGGTTGTCTGTGTTTGTTATTTGGTTTATGCCCGTTAGTTAGTTTTTGTGGAATCTTATTAGACCTGTTTCCTTCCTTCAGGACAGGATTATATACGCTTTCAGTCTGTCTCTGTCTGCAGCGATGGCGCTTCCTGAGACCTGTGTCATTTCTACAATAATGTGACTATAATAAAATAACAGTGTAGCACTGCATGTGTTTTTACACATTGTATTAACATTATGGCTTGGCTACAAGACTGTTATTCAAACTTTTTTTAATTCTGTGATGTTTTTAAACTGTTCAACTAACAACTTAAAAATAACATTTTTGAAATAAATGATAAAATTGTTACAAAATGTTCTACTAATGTTACTGCAAGAACATTTTTAATAACTTTGAGGGCTGGGATATCACTCAGGCTGTTGTGCATGTTTAAAGAAATTGGTAATTGGGTTTGTAATGAAAAACATGAAAGTAACTTTATTATTTTTATAATTGCTATAATTACAGGATGTAAATATTTCCTCTTATTATGTTCCTTGTTATTTATCTCTACTCAGCGGTGAGGAAGTTTGTTTGACTGAGCACCAAATACAGAATGTAACGTTTAGAATGTGTAGATTCAAACGGTCTATGAGTGTTTATAAACTGGATGGATGTTTTCGCTGGATTCCAGCCTGAGAGAAAGGACAGTTTTTTGGAGTTATTACCTGCAAACTTCATATTCTTTTATTCTATAATTCATATAGTACTATATATGACAATAACAAAAAAAAAATTAAATAAACTACTATAACAGAGTAAATTTAATTATAAAACCGTACTAAAAATAACAAAGTAAAAATACTTCGATTATATTTAATTCAGTTGATCAGTGAAGTATTTACTCCATACCTAATCTTTGACGTTTAGCCTGCTCTCCTCTCCTTCCAGAAGTTTCCTGTAGGTGGCGATCTCTATATCCAAAGCCAGTTTGACGTTCATCAGCTCCTGGTAGTCGCGAAGCTGTTTGGTCATATCCTGTTTGGCTTTGTGCAGCGCATCCTCCAGCGCTCTGATTCGCTGTTTAGCATCAAGCACCGCCTCCTCGCCATTACGCTCCACCTCTTTGATTTGCCCCTCCATGTTGCTACACTACAATGATGGTGTAGGTTACAGGTGTTTACTGTAGGTTACAACCCTTGCCTCGAAGTAGTGATTGTAGAGAATGTTATCAGTGCATTTAACTCCGTTACCATGGTGATATCATATATACTAAATCAGTTGCTACAGTAACGAGATGTAGGGTGTTAATGAGCTGTTACCTGTGACATAGCTGAGTTTATCTCACTTTGCACATGGTTTATTTGTCTTCTCAAATCAGAAATTGTGCTTTTGTTGTTTCTCAGCTCTGTGTTGTACTGATCAGCTTGTGAGGAGATCAGATCGAACTGTGAAAGCAAAACAAAGAGATTATGTACACGCACACGAAGTTGAAGTTTAAGAAATATACTGTATAACAGGTGTATATGTAATATAATTAGGTGGTTGACATGTCTATATGGAGAGTCCTGATTCTCGGATGTTTCTTTGAGAAAAAAAACAGCCTAGTAATCTCACATGTGTCTCCTGTAGATCTTCAGAGGAGATTTCGACATATTTCAGATCATGCTCAAATTTGGTACGATACCAAAGTCTGAACACATGGTTTTCACCTTGTTCCTGTACCAGGTCTCAGCTTCTCGACGACTACGTGCTGATATTTCTTCATACTGGTTCCTCACATCAGCAATGATCTTCTCCATGTTCAGCTTCCTGCTGTTGTCCATCTGCACCACCACTGACGTGTCCTTTATTTCAGCCTGCAGTTCACGCAGCTCCTACAGAGAGAGAGAAAAAGAGAGAGTGAGAGAGATTATGCAAGATGAATGTTTAGCTGCTTGACAGACATGTTTCTGGCATGTGTATGTGTCTTAATACCTCCTCATTAAAGCTCTTTAGAAAGTTCAGGTCCTCCAGAATTCCTGCAATTTTATCTTCTAGTGCGATTTTATACAAGTAAGTTGTGTCAACATCCTGTCAGGGCGGCACATGTTAACGTATTAGCTTTATAAGCAAATAGCATCAGGTACATTTGTAATGCAGGCACATCTGATATGTGTTCAGAGATCAGACATCATAATCTGCATTCTGATGCTATTTCTGTCTCACCTTCTTCAGAAGAACAAACTCACTCTCCGCTCTGTATCGTTTGTTGATGTCATCTTCATACCTGCACGACGGAAATCGACTGTTACATTTTTATCGCCCCCTTTTACAACAATTTACCACGGTAACCATAGTTGCTGACTACACTTATTTACTACACTTACTGCTTCTGTATTCTCAAGTTATGCACAGTGCACTACTGTATGTACTAATTTCACAAATTCACCATCCTATCCTAGAACAGTCCCTGGACTACAAAACTGTGGTGAACATTTTCCCAATGTTTCCATTAAGTAACAAAAATGTTCAAAAATCCAGTTTTTAAACATTGCATTAACGTTTTTGCTTGGTTATAAGAATATTATTCAAACGTTTTAATTCTGTAATGTTTTAAGGCAACTTAAATAGAAACAACTTAAGAATAACATTTTTAATATATATAAGACGTGTAACATTAAAAATGTTAAACTAACGATATTAAATGTTTTTGATAACTTTTAAGAACTAAACACTGTGGGTAGCTGTTTTTTATAATCTACTCTTGGAATAACAACTGACTGAACTAGAAAATCAAGATTCTAGTGAACTCGCATTCAACTTTTTCATGTAATTTTTAATACCAGAGGTAAAAACATGCTTTGTGGTTATGATGCCATGGAAACCATTAGCTGGTCTAGTCTGGAGCTCAGGACTAAAGATGAAGCGTCTGGTTATTGACCTTTGCTTCTGATCTTCAACCTGCATGCGAACATTCCTGAGCTCCACATCCAGATGTTCCTTGTCTTTCTTCATCTGCTCCAGCTTTGCCCTCAAGGAGCTGATGTACGACTTCAGCATGTTCTCGAGTTTAGACTCGGGCTTAGACTCACTCTGTAGCAGCTGCCATTTAGTCTCCAACATCTTGTTCTCTTGCTCCAACTTACGAACCTGCGCGTGTTTTACAGAGTGAAACTGTTACTCTCCTAAAATTCTTTCTATATGAATAAGACAATAGTTGATGTACAGCAGGTGTACAGAGCCATAACCCAGCTAAAAATTTTTTAGCTTGTAATAACGTTTCCATAACATTTCCATTAGGTAACAAAAACGTAATTTTTTAAAACGGCCAATTTTGAGACGTTGTATTAATGTTATTGTTTGGTTATAAGAACATTATTTTTAATTCTGTAACATTGTTTAAATGTTCTACTATCAACTTAGAGTAAAGGTTTTGATATATGACGTTAAAAATGATTTACTAACGTTACTGCAAGAACTTTCAAAGAATGTTAGACAACATTCTAAGAATGTTCCCTGTTAGCTGGGAAGAGGAATGTGTGTAGCATAACTTAGATAATTCAGATTCATTCTTGAAATAATTTGATGTTCATAATGACATCTCTGACTTTTGACTGCAGTCTTTGGCAAAAATATGCACTTTTGAGACATTTTCGAGTCCCTTTTTTTGTCAGTCATAATTTGCACTCCAATTCATCTTTTTGCTTTTTCCTAAAAACACTTGAGATTTTATTTGTCATTTTTCCTCCTATGGGTTAAAAAACAGACATTTTGTGGTTGGTCTTAATTGGTTGGTATCAATTAAAAACGATGCAGTGTTCATTAACAATATTCAGATGAAAACACATATACCAGTTTAACTAACTGATTGTATTGTGAATGAGGCAGAGCGATATCTCACCTTGTCGATGAAGGAGGCAAAGCGATTGTTGAGAGATTTGATCTGTTCTTTCTCCTGGATTCTCCTGGATTGCAGAGTGGGATCCAGCACGACATTCATTGGAGTCAAAAGGCTCCTGTTTGTGGACACTGCCTTGATCGGAACACCAACCGTTGACATGTCCGCAAAACCGAAATAGGAGTTACCCTGACGAGGAATTTGTGCTCCGACATGAGGATAAGAGCCCAGTGACCAGCTGCTGGACCCTGCTTTACTGCGGACACTCATGGCCAGAGACAGAGAGAGACACAGCTACGGTATAGAGAGGTGGAGAGGTAGTTGTTTTTAAGAGGTTGGCTGTTTGTAATGTCTTTTATCTCTTTGGATACAGGTGACTTGTGTAGACAGGTGGGTGTGTCTATAGGTGGGTTGTGTATAAATGAGAATATACCAGCATTCTTCTCTTTGAAAAACCTGTTTAGCACACCACCTGTCGAGAGCAAACATACCTCACATTTATACACGCACACACAAATGACAAGCAGAGCTGCTGTTGACTGTGTGAACAGAATTTAGCCCCAACATCTGATATGAGAGTATTGAGAGTATTTATTTCCGTTTATGATTTTCCAAATTGATAAGACTGTATTAGCGATAGCAATGCGTGTCAAGTTGATATTGCAAATATGATCCAATGTGGTTTTGTGGAATCTTGCGCTCTTTGTTCCTACCGCATGTGCTGAAAGGGGAAAAAACAGCCTCAGCAGGTTTGATGGTCTCCCAGAACCAGATCAGCTGAGAAATCTCTCTAAAACCAGAAACAGACCAGCATGATTAGGCTGGAGACTTAACAATAGTATGTATTTTAAATATTTAAAAAAGAAAAGTCTATTTTCTAGTTTTTTGGTCACATACAAAACACACAGTACAACATGTCGTGAAATGCTTGTTACAAAACTCGACGCAAAATACAGTTAAACATTAGGAATAAAAATTAATTTTAAAATAAAGAAAATTAAAAAAATGTATTA
>JAZGTJ010007064.1:0-23627 GCA_036877575.1 Botia almorhae
ACCCAACACACACCCCCTCACTGGACCGAGTTTTGGAGCCAGGCTGCTTTAAATGGGTGTAATTAAATGAGAAGATGAGCAGCATTCCTTCCTAAGGACAGGGTGATTACAGGCCCTCTCCAGACTCTCTACAATTACCCACTCTTTTCCAAACACACACACACACAGCACTCCTCTACTTCACCTGGTTACCAATTCCACTCCCTGATGGTACATATGGGGGACAACACACACACACACACACGCACACACACAACTCAGTCACAACTCAGACACACAATTGAGTCAAGCTCTCAATCCTAAAAAATCTTGATTTTAGGAAGCTGAGCTAAACAGCCTAACCTTTGACCCCTGATGTCATCACACACAAGCCTCGGGCTGTTGTGTGATGTTGCCCAACATTTCTGTAACACCCCCACAAAACCAGACCCTCACTGGCAGAGAAAACCTACAGGCACACTCCTGCACGGTCTTCCTATTCTGTTTTGTTTCTCTGTAACCCACACACACTTTTCACCTCAAGCTTACACCCTCAACACACTCCAATCTAATACATCATAGCACAGAGACAGTGGTAAATATACTAAATGGTATGTTGAGAGTGGTTCTGTCGCTGTGGGTTATCATGAGAACCAAACCGTGAGTCACTTGATCTTAAAAGAATCACAGACTACTAAACAATATTCATAGATATGTAATCACAAAACAGAATAAAATAAAAAATGATCTGAAATTTAAATTAAAGTGACGTGCAGGCCAAGTACGGTAACCCATACCTAGACTTTGTCCTCTGCCTTTAACCCATCTAGTTAGTGCACATGCAGTAGTGAGTTTTAAATACACAGACCAAACCATGCAAAAAATGGTTCATGTGTAAGAGCAATACTCATAGTGATGCTTGCTTTAGTAATAACAAAATATATATATTAACATAGTTCTATCAGTCTAATGCATAGATGAGCTGCAGACTCCTTCTTTCTTTCAGATTAGTATAATAACATAATCCATCAATTCATCCATCCATCCACAATCCATAAATCCATTTTTTATGCTCATATAACACCCAAGACAGACAGTAAATGCAGATCCAGGCGTGGCTTCCATTTTACAATGAGGAACTTTATAAGTATATAAGTTTATAAGTTTTCTTAGGAGCCTTAAAAAACACAAGTCTGGAGAAATTCTTTCCAAGATGAGACTCTGCAGACTAATCTCACCTCACAACCAGACAGCTGAGTTAGCAAACAGTTAGCCGTCATCATCGCCAGGAAGTTTTAAAGCAACCCAAAAGTTGACAGTATGCATTATTCTTTTTAGACATACCACCCAATCTGTTCTCATCTTAGATGTTAAATGCCTAGTTGGGTGTGACAGGGAATGTGTGTTATGTGCGTAAACTGCTGCATCGCCACAACACCAGTGTTGTCAGGAGATTGTGTGGTTTCTCACATGTGATGAGGAGGAGGGGCACTGCAAGCTGAGACTAACAGAGAGAGAGAGAGAGCGAGAGACAACGAATGAAAGAAAGAAGACAGAGCAAAACACACACAGACATAAGTGCGTGAGAAGTTAGAATCTGAGGCTGGGTTCTCTAGAGACTAAAGTGATTAAATGAATCTAACTTGGACACCAGAATTGATGCTGAATAGAGATGGTGAATGGACCGAGGCACAAAGAACAGATCATAGGACGTAATGTGAAGATGTGCCACTGCTTATTCTCAGAATGTTTCTTGAGTAAAAAATGAAAAGGAAGGCAAAAGAATAAAATGAAATGACAGAGTCTGAGGAAGAACAAGCTAGTAAAGGAGTCAAATCTACACGTAGCCACAAAGATGTGCGCAGAACAGAGAAATAAGGGAGTCGGCTGAGGTGGAAGACAGAACCAGGAAGAGGGAGGGACCAAAACATGCTGCTGTGTCCAAGTAACCATGAGAAAAAAGGCTGGAAGGAAAGAGAGAGAGAGAGACAGAGGGAAAGCGATGAGAAAGAAATAGAAAGCAAGAGGAAAATGAAAAGAGAAGGGGTGGGGGGGGTGAGTTTAACAGTGTGTTGGGCTGTTGTTGTCTTCAGTGCTGGTTTGGTCATAGCCGTTCTCATGAAATGTGTTTTGACAGCCCGGCATCTCTTGACTAAATGATTTGGCGAAGCTGCATTCCTGTCATAACGATGAAGACGCGTGGAGATGTGTTAAAGCGGCGGGCGACTGTCACGTAGTGGCAGCCTAACACGCTCACGTGCTCTTACATGCATCGATTCATGCACAGATGCACTGTGGTAAGAATAGATGCCGAGTGGAGATGCTGATAGTCCAACACAACACTCCCATATCCCACGTATATAACAGATGCTGAGGAACCGGCATGAACACTCATGCCTGTGACCGATGAGATGTGATATATTAGCTGTAAACACCCAAACACACACAGACAATCGCGCACACACACCCGGACAGGCGCACCAGCGAAGGGACTGGCGTCACACGGCCCTGTCATTGCGTCCCCTTGCATCAGAGAGTTCCCCTGGTGCTCACTCAGGCAAGAACAGGTACAGAGAGCACCAATGGTGCTGTCACACACGCACACACCTATCTATCTACATGGGGACATTCCATAGACTTGTTTTTATACACAGCTGGTTACAAACAATACAACCTAACCCAAACCCACGCTCTAACCCTAACCGAAAACTTTACGCATTTTTACAATTTAAATAAAACTTTATTTACTATTTTTTTAGCAATTGTATAAATGAGGATGTCCCCAAAAGGAGGTGTTGCTCAAATGTATTTAAGATTTAGTTTAATTCTGTACATTTGTACTTTTATTTGGAATAAGGACCCCACACATGCAAATTCATAACTTATAGGCTGGAAAACACGCTCATTTATATAACTAAGTCAAAAACAGTGTGATGGCAACATTTTAAAAAGTGTTTAAAGGTTACATACACACACACTTGTTCTTATGTCTTATGGTAACTTTCCATAGACATAATGACTATTATACATTTACATTTATGCATTTGTCAGACGCGTTTATCCAAAGCGACTTACTTTGCATTATACTATACATTGTTTCTGAATATGTGCAATCCCTGGGATCAAACCCGTGACCTTGGCGTTGTTAACGCCATGCTCGAACCACTGAGCTACAGGAAAGCTGTACAAACTGTATATTCTATCCCCTAACCCTCACCCTACCCCTAAACCCAACCCTCACAGAAATCCTTCTGCTTTTTACATTTAAAAAAATCATATAGTATGTTTCATGATCAGTTTACCTCGTGGGGACCACTGGCTTGTCCCCACAATGTAAGTGTGTGTGACTTTAACCATCCTAACATTTGGTCCCCACAGTGGTAGAAAACAAGCACACACACACACACACACACAGAGATGATGGAAAGAAGAGTTTGAGTCAGGGGAGCGAAATCAGAAGAGAAAACCAAAGTTTACTTAAGCAGAAGAAAGATAGATAAAATTGATACAGTGAGAAAGGAAGGGAAAATGGAGCTGTCCATCGATCTGCTGACCCCACATTGGCTTTGGCTAAGTGAATGTGTCTTGCACTCAGCTTACCTATTTTTTAGCTTTACTGGCCTTTCAGCCATTCCACTTTCTACTATATATATATATATTTATGATTTATTTGACCTTTGACCTTCAACCCTCTCCTTTTGCTTAAATAACCTTTTGCTTTCTCCTCCATGCACCTTGCTGGTAGACAGCGGGCACAGCATTCCTGCCCACCATCTCCATTAAAACAACAGTAAAAAAGCTCTTACAGGCTAATGTCTCGTCCTCACAGTACTGGTTGTTTTCCCAGTCTAGTGACTCAGCACTCCAATTTAAATAATTCAAAAACAGTTTAAGTGTGTGTGTGTGTGTGTGTACACGTTTATACTTATTAGGATGTAACAAGCGAGTTTAAATAATCACATAAATAGATCAAACACTTTATATAGATCCAAATCTAAACGGGGCTACTGTAGAAACCAACAACCCCACAGACCACCCACAGCCCATTTACTGACTGCTCAATGCACACCACACACTAAGATGCCCACTGACCAGTGACCAGTGACCAGTGACCAATGACGTGTGAATACTATCTACTAGAGTGGCATTCAGTTTACCTAGAGGAGAAAAGTTTACTAGGCACCTGCTGCAATGAGACTGATAACCAATAAACTAATCACCAGATTTGCTGACGTTTGACAGATTAATAGCATCAATTCTATCTTATAAAAACACATTCAGAGTTTTGTTTAAGGACCTTAGAAAAAACAGACAAAACAGATAAAAATTCTGCATTCTAATATACACATATATTACACGGTTTGCTCCTGACTAAACTTGGTTGTTTCAGCTAACTTTAGGTTAACCTAACTCATTTTAGGTTGTAAAACATTTTCCTAATGTTTACATTAAGCAACAAAAACATGTTAAAAATGATGTTCTGAAAGATCCAGGAATGTTCAAAATGTCCATTTTTTTTAGGCGTTGTATTAATGTTAATGCTTGGCTCTAAGAACTATATTTAAACTTTTTTCCATGTTTAACGTTTTTGATATATATAATATATAATGTTAAAAAACTAATGTTACAGCAAGAACCTTTTGTGATAACTTTGAGAGTTTTTACCCAATGTTCTGAGAACGTTCCCTGTTAGCTGGGGTGTACCAGACATCATTCTGAAAGTCAAACGTCTGTCTAAATTCATACTTGAGGAAGAGTCTGAGAACTCTGTTGGAATGTAGAACAACCTGGAATCTACAAAACTTTCACGGAATGTCACTCATTTGATCATGGCTGATCTTATTCCTCAGACTATCTACATTGGCAGCGCTGTTTGATCACTTTTGTTTGAAACTTTTACATCGCATTATTTATTAAAAGCACATTATCTGGGGTCTTGTCAAATCAAAGCCCTCCGTTTGACATTCAGACGACTGCAGGTCGACGCGAATCACAGCTGCTCTGCAGTGATTGAAAGATAGTGACAGTGTGTTACTGGGAGCTGTGGTAAAGAAAGACTGGTCCTGTCACATGTCCGGAGCCCAGGGCTGGATGCTTTCTTCAGTGGTGCTGCGACTGAGCGACCGGCGTGGCTAGCCCCCACGTCTGTTGTGATGCTAACGAGCAGTGACGTCTGGTCTCTTTCACTCCTGTTCTCTTCTCCTTCAGTCGCTTCTCGCTCCTTCAGTGTATTTTCCCACTCAGCCAGGCAAAGACTGACTGGGACTAAAAAGCAGCCTGGCCCTGTGTCGGCCAATCACAATCTACAACATATACCCCTGCTATATGTATTAGAGATGGATGCAATACATACGTGCAGCCTGGACACCAACTGTGTGTGCGTAACAGTCTGTCAGATCCAGCTGTGCATATACTTATTCCGTATGACTACTTCCCTATTCCTCATCAGCAGTCCATGGGATTTTCAGTGACATTTTTGTTGCGTTTCTGTACAAGCCTATCCCGAGCAATACATCTCAGATGAGAAAACTATGTGGCTGCCATTTGTTTTACATTTACATAATTTAAACATTCCACTCGCTGTTAATCAGTATTAGTGGCTTGACGCGCTGCACGGATCGCACGCTGTCTCTGGGTCAGCCGTTTGTATGCAGTGGTGTTCTCTCCATACGGTGCCTGCATATGGACACTGTCCCCAGAGCAGAGAGAGGGCGGACTGTTCCGAAGCACGCCGTGGTCCCTCGCCGCATGCAGGCCAGCCCAGAGCTACGTGGCTCCCATTAGGATGATAAAGAGACCTCTCATCATCTCAGTCCCTCTGGCCAGGAGCTGACATAAGATTTACCTTCAAAAGTGCTTCATATAAGCCAAACAGCCTGCTAAATAACTGAACAGACGGAGGTGGAGAGAGACAGGAAAAAGAAAGACTGTTCCTCACGGCCATATTTATTACATTTCTAAGCCTGTAGTGTAGATATCTAAGGCAGGAGTACAATAGCACCACGGCAGGGTTTTTAAATGTAGATGGTAAATCAATAGAGAGACAGGAAGACAGATGCAGTATGGACCAATGGAGAGAAATAATGAGGAGAAAGTGAGAGCAAAATGATGTAGACTTAGTCTGACCTGCATAAGAGCGAATCATATTGATTATTACTCAATTAAAGCCGGGAAGACCAAAAGCCTACAGCTTACAGTTTTTTTCATCGCTTTGTGACACTCTTTTCACAAGTAAGTGGTACAAAAATCTTATTATTAATATCCCACTTCACTTCTATTGCATTTTGCCTCATACAATGGAAAGTGAATGATGACTGAGGCTGTTAGCGCCCATTACATTCTGCTCAATATCATCTTTTGGGTCACGTGATTTTGGAACAATTATATATATATATATATATATATATATATATAAAAAATTTATATTTTATATTATGTATTCAAAATGAAAAGTACAAAACAGAATATCATTATTATACTGACAATTGATCTCACGATGTTAAAGCTGCAGTCTGTAGCTTTTTTTGGTAAAAAAAAAAGAACAAAAGTGAGTTTTTAATCAAGTACATGGTAAGTTTATAATAATGATTTATAACTTAAGCAGGCGGGTCAGATTTTCTGTGTCTATAAACAGAAAGAAGATCCAGCTACTACATTGTATGTCCAGGTACTACTGTAGCTTTTATACTTTCAGCAACTAAAAAAAATGTAGACAAGACTAAGCATAAGCTCAGGCGCCGGGCCAAACACAATTAGAGGGAACCAGCTTAGACAAAAGCAGAGGGAAACAAATGACAAAGTGCTTTAGTCAGATCGCTTTATCTCTCTATGAGTGTGATGTTTCAAGCAAATCCATTTCATGCAGTAACACAGTGACCATTACAAAAGCTTAAATCTGTGTAAATCCACTTAAAATGTTATTAATATAGGCAAAAGTAGCATATGGGGGTTCTGGCTGATGATGTCATAGGCTGGGTGGTGTATAGACGTAGAAAACAGAACAGTGCCGCCCACCTCAGCTACCTCACTGGAGGACACCCACCCTTCTGAAACCCCGGATTACTGCAGTCAATCATAACAGATTATCTTTCCACGAGACCATAATCGCTTTGTGAAATCAAAGCTAAATAACAAGCAGGCAGAACAATTTTTTTCAGTAAATGCTTTAGAGAAACGTACTGTGGGCAAAAACAGCCTCCGCATCGACACGCTCACAAACGCATGCACGCCCGAGCGCATTATTAAAACACTCAGGGTTCGGACACGCTGGAGAATAGAAAACCAATATAAGGCTGCGATCATTTCCATACAGAACCACCATCAGCACACGCACACATCCTCACCCACCCACACACTTAAACCAATAAAATACCCAAGTGTCCCTTTGGGAGGCCCTCAGACATTTTAGGGCCAATGAACCAGCGAGTTCAGTAGAACGGGCATGTTTTTGTGAGAGCACTTGTCTGATGTTAAGAGAAAAGTCTGTTATATGAGTGTTATATTTCTCAGGGGTCTTGTATTGACAGCCATTTTACACTTCCTAAGCCGTCTCAGACAATACCCATGAGTTACTGACGATACCATCAGCCAGGCTTAGACAGACCTCTGGCCATAGAAGGGTTATCGCGCCGGTAAGGGGACCAATTAGAGCCTTACACTGAAGGTCCAAATGGAGCGACAGTGAATGAGGTCCAGTTAAAGATTCCAGTGAGTTCTACCACAAGAATTAAAACATTTTGTAATGTCCCAGTGCTGATCATTTCCACTGCAGAACTGACCTATAGATGGTTTGGAATTTGTTATATATGTGTGTGTGTGTGTGCACAAGTTTGGCTATACGTGGTGTGGGCAAGTAATTGATAATAAAATAATTCCTCACAAAAAATGACTATTTAGTAAAAGAGGCTCAAAGTGTGAGGATAATATAGCTCAACTGGTACAGCATTGTGTTAGCAACACAAAGGTTTTGGGTTTGATTTCCACACTGATAAAATGCATATAATGAATGTAACACTGTAAGTCGCTTTGGATAGAAACGTCTATATGCGCTATATATGCACTATATACGCGCAATTGTAAATGTACTAGCACAACTCTATATTTTAATGCCAAATCTTAGGCTGAAACACCACAAAAATTAGAAAAAATACAATTGTTTGCTAAAATTGTAGTTACAAGATCATTTATTTACATTCTATTTGTAATTATTGTCAGTCCATGAGTAAACAAAATGAGATTTAAAATATAAGAAATCATTTCCAAAATATTAGACTTAAACAGTTTGACTTTTTGGTCTTTATACGAGTGTTTTGCTGAATAGTTATTCGGTAGACGTGACAGTAATGGCATAGCCAGTTCCACAGGAGCAACTGGGGGTTAAGTGTCCTGCTCACAGAGGACAAATGGTAATAGTGTTCTCTCAGTAACTCCCAGTTCACAGGTCACCTCAGCCTGAGATCAAACCTGCCACAGAGTCTCAACATGTAGCCACCACCTCTCCGTGCATAACTGAAGGCACTGAATTAGTTTTAATACATTTTACTGCAAATTAAATACACAAATACCACAAAATCCTCTTTACTTACAATGAAGCATGTGAAATGGGCAGATGAATTATAAGCAGACATTTTATTTGTCAGGCATTTTAGTTGTACAACAATTATTTAAACTTTTGAAAAAACCCTCAGGTAAATGTATGGTAAAAATTGAGGTTTCGCAAAAAGCAGGTATGGTATCTTCAGGGAAATAAACAATCTTAACCAAATTATCAAACAAATGCCTGGGGCACAATTTAAAAAGTACTGCATGTTTTTGCCGAGTTAAAAGTATAGATATAAACCTCTTGAAGTATAAACCTCTCATATTTTATAACCGCACATAAACACGCTCAGACATTTTACTGTACTTTGGAGTACTTCAGTCAGCTAATAAAGTAATGAAGTTTTTTAATGTGTATCAGGCACATCTAAAATAATATCACATCTGTGTATTTGCGCATAGTGTAAGTGATTTTATTGTGGCTCAGACACTTTAATGCTGCTATAAGGCAACCAATGTATCATTTAGATACATATGAAACAATTTAGTACCTCACAGGTATTAGATATTTAATAATGAAGCACAGTAAAAAATATAATCAAATATCATCAAACAAACAACATTCCTGCCTAGCGAACAATCACGATGTTTCATCTCCACGACATCTAATATACAGCATTGCATATAGTATATTAATATCCTTAATTAACTTTTAGAAGGTAAAATATTTAACAGCTGGATAGATGATGAGATTCCTCATCCACTGTGAGTCATGCATACTTAAAGCCTCTTCCAGGAGTCTGAAATGAGTGAAGCTTTCCGAGTCCTGCCCTTATCTCACCGTATCACAGAACACATCATGTAGGAGAGAGAGAGAGAGAAAGAAAGAAGAGAGAGAGAGAGAGACAGAGGGTGAGTGAAGGGGATATAGTTCAAGCCAGACAAACAACAGATTGACTAGAGACTACAACCACCAACTACAACTACAACTAGAAAATCAAGAACAATAAGAAAGTTATGATGAAAATACAGGAGATATAAATAGTGCAAGTCAAAGGGATAACACCTCGGCTACAACCCAGCTAACAATTTTAGGCTGTAAGAACGTCTCCCTAAAGTTTCTATTAAGTAACAAAAATCTTAGAAATGTTATTTTGAATGTTTTAGGAACGTTCAATTTTGTAGACGTTGTATTAACGTTATTGCTTGGTTACAGAAAAATGTATTTAAACACGTTTAAATTCTGTTGACGTTAAAAAAGTTCCACTAACATTACAGCAAGAACATTTTTGATAACTGAAATGAAAGAATTGGTGACCTATTACCTGCCAGCGCCCTAAAATCTCTCAGCTCATAATCTAGTTGGGCTCTTTTTAGCCGGGCCCACCAGATCTTCTTGGGAGTTCCCTGGAGGAGGCAAGAATAATGAAATGTACACTGCAGTACGAGAGGGCCCCGGCTAGCAGGAAGCTAGTGTAAACACACACCTACCCCCTCAATCTCTCTCATATGAGCAATAAAAGCAATTCTAATATGCAGTTTGAAGCGCGCTTTCATTTGTTTAGCTTAGGTGTATATTATGGGGTCTGGGGGGAATAGATGCATTAGTAAGCAAAGGGGGAATCAGAGTCTCCTTCCCTTCTCTATGTCTCTCTCCGCCTGAGGCTGAGGAGCTTGACACTCACTCACAGCTGCTCTCAGTTTCCTCTTCTTGTTTCATAATTCATTTAAAACAACAGGGGGAAACAAACAAGCAGTGAAGCAACCGGAGGATGCAAAGAGCAAAGCCCACGTTTCAGGGGATTACATGTTAGAAAGAGCACAAAAGGTCATACTGTATAAAAGTGTGCTTGTCTAAGTTTGTATTAAAGATTAGCTTTTTCTATTGCGTAACGATGCACATGTACAGGTACAGTTCATATGAATGACACGTTTCTAAAAAAACACTGATGACGTGTAACTCTTAGTAAGTCTGTGTGGAACTACCATGCATCAGATGGCCACACAGGATTGGCTGTCTGACTGTAAAGCGACCAATCACAGTGTGTTTTGTGTGACGCTTGGGGGCGGCGTCATGTGAAATTGATTATATCACGATGTTCAAACAACACTGTATAAATAGGCAAAACGTAAGCATGTTGGTATGTCCAAAGGTAATAAATGCTGCTTTTTAACAGACATAATTCTGAAAACAAAGGAGAATACAAAAATTCTGATTGTGGATATCTAGTTACATGCTAATCCTTTTTGGCAAATCCAGTGATTAGTTCTTCTTCAAAAGAACTTGTTTTATCAACCCAGTACATTTCCTAACATGATAAGAAACCTGAGCACCCTTCCAGGCAGCCAGCCAATCATATTTAAACTGGTAATTTTAGTCAGTGCTTGGATCAGATGGTCAGAACAGGCTCTTGGGGGTCTTTGGGTAAAGTCATGTGAGGCTAAGACTATGTAATACTGAGCGTTGACACTCTTTGCCCCAGAACCAGGACAGCTACACAAACAGAGGGCAATTCAGGCCATGTGTGCAATAATAACCAGCAATATACATACACGACACAATGACAAAGCTCATCATTAAGTCTCATCTCCTTAAGACTGACTCGTTCCCACTTAATCTGTCTCCTCGTCCCTGCGGGCATGTAGAAACATTCACACGAACAAAGACGCAAGCGCTGCAACAAAGAAATCAATTGTCGTGTCATCGATGGTGGACGGCCGCATACACGCATTACAAAGTTGACGGTTTTTATCATCTCTATGATGTCATGTTCTTAAAATCTGGGACAAGTGGTCAAGCACTTTAATCAATTTTCTATTAGAGTAACATGGTCGCTCAGAGAGTGAGTTGGGTACAGGCCCGGCCCTAAAAACAAAATACAAAATCTAATCTGAATTATGGTTGAAAGAGATTACGGGTCCATAATCCCATGACTAAACAGAGGAAAAAAGTGAGCATGAAAAACGCATAGGTGGGGGCCGAACTCCTCCTGCGGGACTCCATTTGTTAATAAGGTTGTGTGTGGCTCACTGTGAGCCTGTGTTTTGAAATAGAGTTTTCAGAGTTAGAGGTCTGTCGAGATGAACAACACCATTTCATCAAAACCAAGCTAATCCTCAAGCAATCTCTCTCTCTCGCGCTCTCTCCTGGGATTCACCCTCTATTCTTTTTGACCATCTATTCCTCTCTCTCTTTAGCCTCAAAGCCAACCTGAAAACTCTAGTGAACAGGGATGAAGCAGTTACATTTAAAAGACAAAAAAAACACACTTGGCACTCGGTCTCATTATACAGCACACTCATTAACTTAACGCAATTTAAGCAGCTCATTGGAGGTTTAATGAGATCGTTATGTAAGTCTTCTACAAGGTAATGTATCTTTTTTCAATGTAAAACTTAAGTATCCAACTTAATATGGGTTCCAGACCCCGGTTTGTAAAGTCATTTTTGCAGTTCCTGTTGATTGGAACACCAATGACACATTTCACCTTTAAGGTATGCTAGGCCCCTAATGATTGGCCCGGTCCCCAACTTCTAAACCAATCACAACACAGAAACGCTGCCACTGAAGAGTGTTGAAGAGTTGCTCTTGAGCAGTACATCACAGGAAGCTGCTAATGTTGTCTACCACACACGTACACACACTAAGAGCCCCAAATTATAATTTTGGTAATTGTGTAGAAACCATTTACCTTTTTTAAAATGTGTTTGGTATTTTGCTGTTATTTGTGAGTATGACTGCTTGATAAATATTTTAATAACACAATGTTTCAAGCACTATTTGACGTTCCATCAATTCACAAAATACAACATCATCTGAAATGTGTTTTTTAAGAAATAACAAGAATATACAAGCAAATTATCGGCGCCGCACGTACTTGTATATTAATCGGGATTCGGTACAAATTTCTCTCAGGACTTTTGATTGCAGCTTCATCTACAATGATTTGGTTGCACATTTTCATAACATTTTTATGAGCGTGGTTGTTTTATCTGCTTTCACTGCAATATTAATCAGTCCTTTCCCTCTTTCCCTTCATTCATTTATCTTTGTTGTGTTAAAAACGGCTCATTTTGAAGCCTTTTGTTTGCTGACCTTTGAATGAGTTGTGGTCGAAATGTCATTTGACCATTTATGACATCACTGCCTCTTAAATCTTACATCAGAAAGCACATACAGCGTCTTCCATTATTACGAGCGATGAAATTGAATTTATCGGCTAGTTAGCCAGACGAAAGGTTGTCAATGCATCTCACAAAAGCTAAATTGAATTGTCATTTTCAGACACGAATAACAAATCTGTTGTATTTTTCATAATTTTACACCTCCTGAGGTCCCCATATTTAGAACTGCTGATCTTATATCTTAGCACAGTTTTTAATACAGCAGAATATTTCGTTTCAGGATCCCTGTGCTGGTTATTTTAACACACCACCTAATGTTTCTAGCTTGTTGTGTGTTGATGTTAAATCTTAGTTTGATATCGCTATGCTAATCGTTTTTATCAAAACCATAGAGGCTATAAACTTAGAAACATGAGGTACTTGGATCCTCATCCATGTTTTCTTTTTTATAACAAAGTAATTAGATTTGCAAATTCTAATTAAGTGTGTTATTACATGAACCTAAAGATCATTTCAATCTTAACATGCACACACGCATTTTCCATTCAACTGGATTAACTGTGAGCTAATAACACAACATTGTATGTTTGACCTTTGAACTTTGGCTCTGGGAGGGTCACACTGCCAGATCCTCTTGATTTTCAACTAGCCTATTTCAGACATGACAGCCGGTAGAGCCGTGAAGCATCACAACAAAACCTTTGTGTTCACACACTCCATGTCGCAAACAACCACCAAGAATTAATGATCAATGTTAATGAGGCATTTTTACAGTCTTACACGACTACACTGAAAAAACAGACACATGTAAGGCAATTTAAACTCATGAACTGCGTTTTTTATAAAGATCACAAACAATAACAAAACCCAATCGCCACTCACAGATTATTACGTAAAAAAATAGAAAATAAATATTAAAAAATATTTGAAATATATGAATATAAAAATATTCATATTTATACTAATACAATAAGTATACCGGTTTAAATTCTGATGAATCAACAATGCAACGACAATGCACTCATACATACAAAAGACGCAGAAGATGCATCTCAGGTTCCCGATGGATCAAAGAGTCAAATGGGTCTTTTTATGTCCTGATAGGTATTACGGCTGTATCTCAGCCACCCCCCCCNATCCGGGACGTCTCCATGTAATTGCATGAGAGAGGACCATCATTTCACCACAGTTCCTTTTAGCAGATGAAAGACTGGTAAGACAGTCATGTAATTGGCCCTCTCGCTGAGAGATCAGGACCAGACACAGAGGGCAGGTTTGTTTCTATATGTCCTGTTTATTCTTGTTTCCCATCATTTCTCTCTCTCTCTCTCTCTCTCTCTCCTGTGACAACCAGACAGTCTCTAGTCGATTGTGGGTCATTATTTCCAACGTGTCTGTGCCTTCAGAACAGATGTGTAAATTGTGGTGATAAAAGGTCCAGGCCTCATTTAGGATGGATTTACACACTCTGCAGAACTGTATGACTGTCATTCAACACAAACATACTCTCACAAACAAATACGATCTTAAACGGCGCCTCAAGCAAGTGCGCAGGTTGTGGGTGGACGCCATTGGCTGCTCAAAGGCTTCTTTCTCCCCCTGTCAGTCACACTTGGTGGTTTAAATCAATGAAACAAACGCCTTGTTGCACTTAATAACGACAGCGTGTACACAGCAAGATAAGCACTATTTTCTGGCGGCGACCCACGTTAGTCAGATTTAACAGCGGATGACTAAGAGATCGACTCTCAAGGTCTTCTTTTCTCACACATTTCAACTTTAATTTAAACTGGAGGTACAGCAAAAGGGCCGTAATGTGTTCGGAAGTCATTACGAGCGAGCAAATTAGAGGACAACGTTGTGATGATGGTACCTCAAAGAAATGTACTCAGCAAAGCAATGGCCGAATAAGTGACTATCAAGCTAACGAGGAACGGTTACGTTTCATTGGCTAAAACAAAGGTTTTTTTTACTTAATGTAAACGTTAGGGAAGCGTTCTTACGAACTGAAATTGTTAGCTGGGATCATAACAAGTTCTCAAAGTACAAAATCGATGCGTCCCTGATGGCTCTTTGATGTGTTTAAATCCCAATTATGGACAGATGGTAACATAAAGACCTCTACAAGTACACTCTGACCCCAGAGGAGTTAGTCTTTCATGCTGGTTTGTTGTGTACACCACCTGTCTACCCCTGAGTGACATACCGTCGCAGCCCTCCAGTACATCTCTCCTAACAGACCGTGGTACGCACACATAAAGACTCCCCGTGGGTCTGTCCTTCTGAAAACATCTTCTGTCAAAGCTCTTTCCCACAGGCTGCTGGATGTCAGTCTGTCTACCTGGCTTAAGTCAAGAATTAAGATTCCTAAGCATGTTCTGTGTTGGAGGTTTGGACTAACCTCACGCACTGGTACAAAAGGTGGGGCTTGGGTGCTTACCAGCACTGCACACATGGCTTACAGTAGCGATGGCTCAGATAGACGTGTTGAGACGGGTATTTTTGAAGCACAGGAGTGGCCAACAGGAAGAATGAGCCTTTTTTGAAGGTGCAAATACCATTTGGCCATTTTAAGTGCAAAAAACAATCATTTATTTTCAAACAGCCAAATTTTGGTAATTTACAAGCAGAGTAGGTGTTTTTCTCCCTATTGTTTTGTTTGTTATGCTGGTTGAAAGTATTTTAACATCCTGATGGCAATCAATAAGTAAGGTGATCTAAAATTCCCGTGGAATGGACAGGACCAAAGAATGTCTGTCCAATCACTGCATTCGGACCAAATGCAATGATAGGATGTCCTATTTGCATCAAAATATGTATGCGATCATGCATTTTGGAGGAGGCGTGGCTTTGGAGAGCACTCCAACAGAGAGCTAGATTGTTATTACTAGCCTCTCTGTAACTGTCTACCCTACCTTTAAGATAGAAAAAATAGGATAGGCAGAACAATTAAAAAGATTTTGATCTCCATTTAGTCTCATTGCTGTCAAGGAGAAACAACTGAGATATCAAGGAGATCTCATTTAAGATTCTCTTTCTCAATTCTTTTCTCAATGGGTCTTATACCTACAGGTATAAGAACAAGGTCAAAAAACACAATAATAAAGACTATGGGTCTGACAGCTGGTTTTATGCTGTTTGACCAAAGAATAAAAATGAACGCCATCGGTCCTGCCGTACAATTTTAAATCAGTTTGTCATTATTATATTGCCCTGTCACATGTGCTCTTTGACAAACAGCCGTACAAACTCACAAAACCGCAGCGCTGAAGGTTTGTTGTACCACACAGAACTCCGCTGGGAAAAACACACTCTCTCTCGCCTTTGGTTTGACAACATGATGTCAAGAGTCGTTCTTTAAAAAATGTCCCACTGCTTCACTTCAACATTAATCAATCAAACAGAAACACCCTGCCCACATCTCGGCTTTCAGATCAATAAACATCTTCACAGCCGTCATGAGATCCACCTTCCCTGCTGTAACCTCCCTCTCCCCACAGACCTCTGGGCTCGGCTCGGAGCTCCGCAGTGAGACGAGCAGGGGCGGAGGACTTTAGAACGGTTTCACTGAGAGTTAATGAAGCCACACCAGTCAGCATGACCGTCCATCTGTTTCCTTAATCCTCGTAAACACGAGCCACACTGTGATAGGGTCCTAGCCAACCCTGTGCTCACCGCTGTGATTTACGGACATAAGGAATGTATTGCTCGCTGTGATTGGATGGTTGGGAGGGTCTGCTTTGGGAAAGTTGCTTGTAGCTTTTAGACAAAAAAACAGAACATTTTAAGAACGTTGCTTGTTAGCTGGGTACATGCTCAGCTCACCTGCTAATTGGAGCAAAAAGGTGGAGCAGAGCTGAGCGACCAGAAAGGTGAAAGTAAGGTCAGCCATGCTATCCATCTGCCCATCAGCAGGTAAGAAGCTTGGGGAACAGCAGAGGTGGGAGTAAATATAAAATACAAGTACACATGCAGAAAGGAAGTAGGGCATGTCTATTGAAAAAACGCATTTGAAAAGCAGAGGCCACAGTTATGTTGCAGAAAAAGCATGACCCAAAAAATCCAATACACTGGAGCACTTTATAAAATGCTTTAAAGAATCTAAAAAGAGTTTCACATGGGCAGCCAACAGCATCAGGTGCGGAGATGACTTGTGCTGTTTAATGCGATTGACAGATGTTTTGCCCCAGTGCATAACTGACCTTCAGATATATTGATATTCTTACATGTTATGAATTCAAAAGCAGTCTATTTGTCAACAGCTGGGGATTGCTGTAAAGCTTTTTGGGGGAACAATGTGAAAAAATGTTACATTTTCATTTATCAATTAAAATAAATAAATAGAAATGCAAAAAATAAATGATCCAATTTCATCAAATAATCGTTAAATCAATTGTCAAACAGGTGAATCATATATCAAAATACAGTAAAAACACAAAAAGCAAAGCATTCAATTTGCACACGCCAGGGGTGTGAAAACATCTGATTGATGGGCCGTGTGTGTGTGACCTTCTTGTGAACTCTAGTTAGTAGCTGAAGATCAATTGTGCTTGCTTCGACTTTCTCTTTCCATCACCCTGAATCGGGTTCTGCTACCTCTCAGTCCAGGAGTGGAATATTAACCTTCCCACAAGAAATCTAGGCAAAACTGAAAAGGAAAAACCAGAATCATGCCAAATGGGTGTGGAAGCCACAGCAACATACACTCCAAAGGGATTAAGCATCCCTATCCTGTGTTTTCCAGAACAAACCCAGCAGCTAGGGTGCAGCCAAAGTCCATTAAAGAATCATTCCTGAGGTGTTGACTATAAAACCATAGCTGTTGTACTAGGCCTGATTTAATTTGAATGAGTAGATGCCTATGCATTCATGACTGAAGGATAGTTAATGGGATAGTTCACCCAAAAATGACCCTCGTGTCATTCCAAACCTGCATGACATTTTTGCTTCTAAGGAACACAAAAGAAGTTATTCTAAAGAACCTCTGGTAACCAAACCACAATGGCACCCATTGACTTTCACTGTACGTACACACAACCACTGAAACCTTTCTCAAAATATCTCCTTTTGTGTTCCACAGAGGAAAACAGTCATATAGGTTTGGAATGACATGAGGGTGAGTAAATTATGAATAATTTCATTTTTGGGTGAACTGTCCCTTTAAGTGACACACATATGTCAGTTGCATAAATTTGTCCCTGTGTGACAAATGTATTGCGTTGCTTTCACTGTGAAAGCCCACCTCAAGACCTCTTCAAATCATATTCATTTATCAGCATTTATACACGTCAAATGCCACATTCTCATTTCCTTCCTAGGGAGGGTCGCTCGTTTCCAATAGTACATTGTGTGTGGCCTTCTACATCTGTCGCAAAGACAACTAGAGCAACGTCACAAAAGAAAATGACTCTCTGGTCACACACCATCAGACTGCCTTAAGCAGCACCCCACCCACACAGACGACGTTTCGTTCCAGCACTTCGACACTGAAAACCATCCGGTGAGCAGGCATGTGTGTATGTGTGTGTTCTTGGTCTGATGTCACCCTTCCCTCCCACAAGGCTCTATTGTAGCATGCAAACCACAGAACACCCTAATAAAACCCCCAAAGATCCTCAACCCCCAGTATTCCTCTACCCCAGAGGCAGATGGGAGCCTTAATAGGCGTTAAGCTCGGAGAGATAGGATTCTCCATGCTGCCTTCCAATAAAGCAACTCCACAAACCCCCATCACAATGAAGGAGCCAGAAAAAATAAGAGCATGGTGGAGTGAGCAAACATGAGAGAATAGAAGATTCCACAGACGAGTAAAAATTCTTTCTTGTTTTTTAACATTTTTTAAGTTCTATTAGTAGAATCTGTAGCATGCAGTGTATGACTATACAAATAATTTTGGGGAAATTCTTATACTTGTTTAAAATAAATTATGTTGTACCTTAAATTGAATTAAACCTGGAATACAGCTTTAAATCAGTAAACATTACAAATGTGCCTCTATAGGAGACAGAAATTAAATGTACAGTCACACATACCACAGATTGGCTGAGGTCTAATCTTCAGGCATGGACCGGGCTGAACTTCCTGTGAAGGCTAAGAAGATGAAGGAAATCTCCATGGCCTCAAAATGTCTCTCTTTCAAGGCAGTACCCACAAAGGCAGGTGGACTGCAGGAGACCTATTCACGTGGCTTGACTCTCTGATCGTCACCACTTTCAGACCCCTGCCGAAAAGAATCTGACATGCTATCCAGACCCCCACTGGCACCATCAGGAGCTCTGACTTGAAGGCCTTTTATTCCTGATTTTTATACCTCTTTTAACTTTCATATATTACCCTCACTCAGAAGCTTGACGCAAACAGTCAGCTTGTCAGACAGACTCAAGAGAAGCTTCGAGAACTGAACATAAAAACAGAGAGGGTAGCAAAAAAGACCAACTTTACAAGTCACATCCATCTATCAATCAAAATGAGGGTATCGGTTTTCCAGCCAGCACAGCTGAAAACTGTCAAAGCAAACAATTCGACAGGCTAAGAGTGAGAGACTGATGCTTTTAGATGTTTGTCTTGCTGCTGGGTTTGGATTGGATTCTACTGTACGCAGTAATCTCCAGACTCTGCCAGGCACAGCAGCTTCTACTCCCTGAGGAAGGGCTGTCCGCCAAAGTCTCTGTTGCCTTGGCATAATTGTGTCTGTCTGGCTCGTTGTGAAATGTTCAGCCATCGCTTGTTTTCAAGCAAGGAAGTCTCTGATTTAATGCATGAAGTAATTAGGTTGGTGTTACATTTACATGTATGCAGTTAGTAGATGCTTTTACAGTAGATTCAAGCAGATTTTTACAGTAGATTCATTATGTGTTTTCCCTGGGTGTCGAACCCACAACCTTGCTACTGTAGTTGCTAGTGCCACACCACACACCATTTTGACCTTCTACAACATCTGCATTAGTAAAACAAAAGACGAAAGGGCTAAATGTACAGTATGTACAGTAAAAGCGAAAGAATTCCGACCCAAACGTGTCACCTCTTCACAGGCATGTTTAGGAGGACTGAATAAGAAGTGTGTCTATGAAAGGAAAACAGAGACAGAGGAAACATAAGCGCACACTCGCTGGCTAAGGAAGTTGCAAACACACTGACCCCTCCCCCTACAAACACCCCACACACAGTGGCAGAAAAGAGCCTCATTCAGTTCTCCATTCAACCCCGGCACAAAGCCACCCTACAGAGTCATTCTTCCACAGACCCTGTCACTCTCCACCCCTCGACCCACCTCCACCACCACCCAGCTGCCGTAAACTCGGGTGGGGTGAAGAGTCTCTCTTCTATTATCATTCATTCATTCACTCCCCGACTTCATTAAAGTCTCTTTCTTTCTCATCATCCATTCATCCATCTCTTTACACACGCTCACTCTGTTCCAGAACCTACCGAGCTGCCTACGAAGACAGCATTTTAAGGTATCATAGGAAGGCAGGCAGCATAACTCAAAGACACCTGGCCTGATTCTAAGGCAGCATCGTGTGTGTTCCTCATGCAAAAGGCAATCCCATAATGCACTGCAATGCGCTCATTGAGAAAACCGGCAGATGTGAGACAGGTTAATTTTTAAATTACATTTATAATTCTTTATAATGTTTCTGACTTGATCAAAAAGTTTCGTGTAATTAAGAATGGGTATTTATTCATTATTCAATCATATTAATTATTTGGGTTTGTTCTGGGTTTATTGTGTAATACGTAATACCAACGTATTACACATCATATACAAAGCTATGTTTACGGTATGGTGCCATCTGCTTCGTACAACACAAATGGTGCTCCGCAAAAAGGAGACTCGACACGCATTTGTACGCCACACGCCGATGTACCGCAACCCAATTTAGTCACTTATGAGCTTTCATTTCATTTAGGTTTCTGCCTTAGAAGAACAGAACAGAGCTACTGTCTTCCCTCAACACTCTTTCCAGCGCTTTGTGTTCCTCTGTTTGTTCATTTATCCTCCTGCCTTGAAGTGAAACTTTCTCCACCACAATTACAACTCCACAACATGTTCTTTAATATATCTTTTAACCCGGTCTCCTCTCTCTACCTTCCTTTTTCACCGGCTCCATCGCTCCTGTTTGTTGCAGATTTATGGCGGTGTACATGCACAGTATTGGCAAAGCATTAAAAACGTCCACCATTAATACAGAGAGCTCCAAGCATCGATAAGAACCTTAATAAAAACATCTCCACTCAACGATCTGTTCATCACACGCTCCTCTCTGTCCCCATTCCTCACTCTCTCTTTCTCTCTCGCCCAGTTGTCTTCTCTCAGAGTGTGCCAGAGACTTAATGATGCCTGAATGCCAATGCTTCTGACTCTTGGCTTTTCACTCTCGCACTCTGTTTTTTAATAAAGTCTATTTAAAAGGCAATCCCTGGGCTCAATACATCTCAATACATCTCTCTTAGATAAATTTCTCTCACTTTCACTATCTATCTGCCTTTTGCTTTTAAGTCTTGGATGAATATGTCTGCGGCCATCTTATCTTCCACTGCACACACGTATAACCTGCCATACAAGCACATGCACACAGATCATCCGCATTCACACCCTGACATTCAGCATGAAATCCAGTTTCAGTATCAAAAGAACTTCTGGTTTTTACTTGGAAACACTGTTCTGGGGAAAAAAAAGTGTTTTTTTTATCTATTCCATTTTCTCGCAGTATTGACTTGTTGGCTTAACCACCTGTTAAGTAGTTGTTAATTGCAAATTTATGTAAATGCAAAAACAACAAAATACAAATGCAAAAGTGTGAGGTTACGTTTACGTGACAATAATGTAGCGAGGAACGGAAAAGTTTTCTTTTGCATTTTCAACAAGTTTCATGTACACAAAGTTTCATGCAACGACAAAGTCAAAATGTTCTGCAATCACATGGATTTGCAAAAATGCTGATTGTGCATGCCAGGTGTATGATCTCTTTATAGTGAGGCCTTACTGAGCGTTGCATTTTCCCTAATTTACAGTGATTCATAATTGTCAAAATACTTGCGCTTTGAAACCCGTTTTCAAAACTTGTCATCAAAAACAGCCAAGTCGCATAAAAACCTTTCAGTTTTTGGTTGGAAATGTGTAAACCTAACCTAAATAGGCACATGGCTGCATGCCCCCACCATATGAATCAAGAGGGTTTTCCCCCAATTTTAAGAAATGAATTAGAGGCCCTGCACATTCTCTGCCCAGTAACCAAGTGTTACTAACAAAAAAAAAAGCCCTGGCAGGGGTGCTCATTGGCAGGGGTGATATTTGGGCATGGAGCTCCACCTTGCTCCATGGCCAAATGAAACCACAAACTAAAATGCATTGCATGCATACATTCATTGATATGCTGTTTCTGATTGACTCATTCCACATATCAGATAGAATTGGGTGACATTTCTAAATTGACCATTTGAAATATATGCTCAACATATATGAATATATATTCAACAAAGATGGTTATTCTTAAGATAATTATAAGGCTCCAGAATCACCACCGGATTTAAAGGTTCTCACATTTTAAAATACTAATTTAATCTCTACCAGACACTAAACCAACTACAATACTCATCAAGTTACTCTTCCGACAAACTACACTTAACACGTGCATGCACACAGAACGCATGTCCAACACCACTCCAGGAATCTATTGTATCATAAACAGATCACACGCAACCATAAACTGCTTTAAAATATTAAAGAGGGCCACTTTACAGTGATGAATAATACAGCACTGGGGGTGAGTGAAAACCAGTGATCTCCTCCAGTGCCCTCCACTCACCGCTCTCTCCGCCTCCCACAGCGGCCATAAAGCTAATGCACACCACAAGACTGGCAGTCTGAATCTCTGCCAGCCGTTCTGCAGATCCAAGCATTCTTTCTTTCACGATTCCCTTTCTTTTCTCCTTCTAAACCTAATTACAAGGCGTACTCGTTCTCTTCCTCACAGGTTTTAGCCTAGTTCACTTTTCACAAAAGTTGTGTTATATCCATGACTGAATTTTTACAGTGTTTAATGGCAGCTTACTTAGGTCCAAAACTTGACTGCAAGGCAGAGGGTAACTCTTCATTTCGATAGTCCACTTTAAACACTCTACTAACCATAAATAACTGTCAATACATGTCAACTAGCGGTTATTAGAGTATTTGTAGACTATCCCCTTAATATCTACTAACACTTTATTTTGAAAGTCCCCCAACAGGCATTTTACTGACTATAAGTAACATAGTAATACGCCTACGGTGACCAATCAAAATAAAGCATAGAATCAGACAGACACGCCTCCTCCCAAAGAAAACCAATTACACCCCCACATGCTGAACTACCAGCGAAGAACTCAGACGAACCAGTTGGGAGGATCCAAAATGTTACGCTCTCTAAACAGGACGGGGCGGGAACACACCTCCATCTGACCCCCGGAAAAAAGTGGGTGGGACTGACCCCTGCCCCACCCACTTTTCTACCTGTGGCGCTTCACAGTCAGACTACAGCAGAATCTCAAGCATTTATTCTCCTTATACAGTCCACACAATACGAATCAGAAGTTGACATCTTACTCAGAGCATTTATGAGTGTGCTGTGTTCTCCAGCGCCCACAACATGCACATGTACATGCCAGTCCAGACCGTGTGACTCCATTACAGACACAAGAGCCGCATCTCCAGTCGCTTATATTGCTCAAGCGTGTATATGAGGATGTTCTGCCAAACAAACACGCATGCATATGCACACATACACAAATCAAGCAGGGAGCAGAAAAGCTGATGGGGCAAAGGAGCCAGTCGTGGGTTCCTGGCAGTCTGGGTAATTAATGTTTGTCAACAGCGAGAAAGCTCTAGCATACAGGAAAACTGAGCTCAGCACATCCACAATACAGACAGACAGACAAAGAGAGGAAGGAACGGACAGAATGTGAGAGAAGATAAATGTTATGGTGACTGTGACGGATAAATGTCA